>QLON01000071.1:275-176943 GCA_003313675.1 Termitomyces heimii | reverse complement strand
ACCGGGCACGACGCGACGACCGCGACCCCTGGTGGTGGTGTCTTTGTGGTTGCTCAGTAATATTATCATTAATGTGTTATTTGTTGCGTACATAATGACCTTTGCAAAGTTCTTAGTACTGGGCGAGAAGATTAAATTAGGGCATCTGGAACCGACTCCCCATCTTCCGTGGAGCCGTTGCGCATATCTTGCAAAGTATGTAGTTTCGTGAGTGATGAGCATAAGTGCACGCCTCCACGTGATACAAAGAACGCGTCAACAACGCGTGGCAAACAAGAAATGGCATTAGTACTCGAAACTAAAACACGGGGACAAAGATAGTAATAGCAGATGTGGTATAGTGCGGGGTGTATCAAAAGCTAGTCCTCTTCCTCCATGGACACATCATCATTATCAACCAAGTCTTCTTTGCCATTGAGGTCCATGTCGATGACGCCTGGTGGGGGCGGGATGGCTCTCCTCTTCTTTGAGGCCTTTTTCCTTGGCTGTGGGGCGGTAGAGACGGGGGCAAAGGCGGTGCCGCGGATGGCAAGGGCCTGTGTGCCTTTTTCGTTGCTCTCCTTGCAGGTCCTCATGTAGACTATAGCATCCTTAATTGTATGCCATCATACTAATGTGCAATGTATATCATACTACAATGTCAACATTTAGCTTTTGAGTCTTCATTTTCCAGATGACAATAATTCCTTTGACTATCACAAGGACATTCTTTCACAGAAAAGTTGCCTTCATAAATCTGACTGCTGCATGGCTTGGTGCTTGTTCCAAGGCTTTAAAACATTGCATTGCTTGAAAAAATCTCTTTTCTATATATTGATGAATTTTGTGATACAGATCCAAAAGAAAATTTGAAGGTATTGCTATAGTTACTCAGATTGCACAGTAAATTTGATTTTCATATTGTTGTCCATCCCTAGCACTTTTGAGACCTGGAGACAGCCCCAGAGACCCCTGGAGCCGCTCCCGCGAATGGACAACACCCAACCCCCGCCCCCGGCGAGCCCCGGTAGACCCCGGGTGGACACCACCAGCACGGACGACACACTATGCTACATTGACGAGCCCACGCATGGCAACAACGAAGAACCCCCCACGCCCGCGCCCACGACTGTCCCGGCACAGCCCCCCGTGTCCACCCTGGCCCCTCTGGAAACCAGCTTCTGCCGCGACCGGCTGCCTCACCTCAACCTACGGAACCCCCCACGACCTCTGGTGCAAACACGACTCTCCCGGACCGAACGTCCTCCACCCAACCCAGCACCAGGCCCTCCTCAACCTGACCCGACACCACCTAATTCACACCGGCCCTCTCCGCCACCACCTGTATGGAGACCCGGGCCTCCCCCTGGTCAGAATGAACCTCCTTGGGACAATGGACCTCCCGGGTGCAGACTCCCAGGTGAGCCGCCCGGAGGAGGCCCTCCTGGTGGGTGGGGCCCCACCCTCAGCGCCTTTCCTCCACACGGAGGGGGGGGTAACCACTATTACTACTACTACAATGCCGGCCCCCCTCCCCGCAACAGCACTGGCCCTGACGACGTTTGTGACGCCCTCACCCGTGAAGGGTGTTTGGACATTCAAAAACCCAATGCATTCACAGGCCGAGACCCCCGAAAATGGTGTACATTCCTCACTCAGTGTCTTAATATGTTTCAGGCAAAGCCACTCACCTTCCAGGTTGACAGCTCCCAGGTGGCCTTCGCCACCTCGTACCTCCAGGGGATCGCCTTCGATCACTACACCACCCTGATCCAGTTCGACCCCAACAACCTGGCACTCTCTCACTGGCAAGCCTTTGTCGACGAGTTCTCCGGGAAGTTCAGGATCTACGACACCGTGGCTGAGGCCAAAGACAACCTCTTGAACCTCCAGATGTGCTCCGAAGAATGCTTCACCACCTTCATTGTACGTTTCAAAAAGGAAGCTTACAAGACAGGTTGGAACTACAGCACCCTCCAGTATGCCCTCCGCCACGCATTGCCACAGCATATCAAGGACGTCCTCCGACTCACCCCGAAACAACCCTCCTACAATGGATACAAGGCCCTCGTCATGCAAATCGACCAATGATATTGGGAAGATCGCAGCAAGTACTCGAACTCCCGAGCTCCCTGGAACCCCAGGGAAGGAACCCCGTGGTCCTCCAGCAAAAACCCCAACCCCCAAACCCGAAGCAACAACCCCCCTGCATTTCCTGGCAGCAGACCTCTGGTGAGTCATGGTCCACCCAACGCTAACTCCGGCAGCAGTGCCCGCCCCCAGGCCCGACTCAACGCCGCCGTGGCTGCCAATGACCCAGACGACCTGCCCAGCCCCGAGGAACCCCCGGAAGACTTCAAAGGCCCTGACTTCCCCAACAAATGGGATGAAGAGGCTCTCCGGGCCAACCAGCTCTCAAAAAGGGGACGACCCTGAATCAAGGTTCCAAAGGATGTACAGGAACGGTGGAGGAGGGAGGGGGTTTGCATACTCTGTGGTGAGAAAGACCACTTCATCTCTGAGTGTCTCCAATAACAGGTTATGGGACGCGCCACCTGGACCTTCAAAGGGGAGGATGCCACCTACGAGTATTCGGAAAATGACCTGGCGATTTAGACCCGGAAGATGCCCTAAATCGTGGAATCGATCCTAACATCTTCTCCGCCCCGGTCTCACATCTCCGTTCCATGACACTTGCACAGGACACCCTCATAGCTTACCTACCCTCTCACTCTTCACACTCCCTCCTCCTCAAAACCCATCTCACCCCCTCCGGGACTCCCCTCAACACCCTAGTTGACAGTGGTGCCACACATGGTCTACCCTTGCTCCGGAACCTGCTCAATGACTCCCAGTCCTGGTGCGGCTCTGCCTCTTCAACAGGGATGCCTCTACAGTGGGGGACGTCACTCACTTCATGTGTATGCCCATTACTTTCGCCAATGGACAGACTCACAACCTCCGGATGTTAATTACCAAATTACATCCCTCCGCGCCCCTGGTCTTGGGGCTTCCGTGGCTCCGGGACACCAACCCCCGCATCGACTGGCGACAACTCACCCTCCGCCTGACCTGGAAGCCAACGCCCAATGATCAGCAACTCCTCTTTGACATCCTGCACTCTCCCGAACCAACCCCTAGGGACTCCCGGAACGAGCCTCCACCAACCCCCGGGCTCCAGTCTCGCTCCTCCTGATCCTTTGTCATTAATGCCAGGCTGGACGGTGCCTCGGGACCAATATCGGCCCTCATCAACAGTGGAGCCACCGGAGTTTTCATCAGTGACGCCCTCAACCTTCCCCATGACCCCCTCGACCAACCCCTCGACTTGCAATGCCTTGACGGTGCCCCCTCCTCCTCCGGCCCCATCCTAAGGTCTCACTCAGGACACGTGACCCTGGATAATGGCTATGAGTTCACCTCCAACTTCCTGGTCACGCGACTCCACGCATCAACCCCGATGGTCCTGGGACTACCCTGGCTATATGACACGAACTCCGACATTGATTGGAGAACGCTCACAATGACCTTCCTAGGACCCAAAGACTACCCCCCGATGGCCGTGCACCTCCGGGCCCTGGGGAGCGATCTGGCACCCCACACCCCCGAAGCAACCACCACACCCCCCAGCCATGCCCCGCCAACACCCGTCCAAACTCGCAAGGCCCCTGCTCAACCCCCAAACATTCCTCGGAACAGACACAAAGAGCCAAACTACCCAGACCAGTCTCAGACATGCGCCGTACCTGCTTCAGCCGATGCATCCGCAACTCCGATCGACCTGAATACATTTGACATTAGGATCATCAGAGCCGCCCCCTTTGCCTGCCTCATGAGGGATGGGGCCCCTGCATTCCAGTTGCACACCTTGCCCACTCCCCCAGAAGAACACCTATGAGGGGACGCTATCCCTCCGGTAAAGAAAACTGAAGAGCAGATTGTCCGAGAAGTAGTTCCCCCAGAATATTACAAATTCGCCGACATATTCTCCAAAGGCAACACTAAGGAAATTCCTCCCCACTGCCCCTACGATTATACGATCGACCTCAAGGAAGGAGCCAGCCCCCCTTTCGAAAAGGTCTACAATATGTCGGAAGTCGAGCTCTGGGCCCTCAAGGACTACCTCAATGAAATGCTTGGGAAGGGATTCATCCAACCTTCCGCCTCTGCCGCTGGAGCTCCAGTTCTATTCGCCAAGAAAAAGGATGGTTCGCTCTGACTTTGCGTTGACTACCGGGGACTCAATAAGATCACCAAGAAGAACCGCTACCCACTCCCACTCATTGGTGATCTGGTCAACTGACTCTGCAGCGCCAAGGTCTACACAAAAATTGACCTCTGCTCCGGCTACAACAACGTCCGCATTGCCCCGGGACATGAGTGGAAAACCACGTTCCACACACAGTATGGTCTGTTTGAGTACCTTGTAATGCCTTTTGGAATGACTAACTCCCCCGCCATGTTCCAATACTTCATGAATGACATCTTCCACGACATGAGCGATGTCTTCGTGATTGTCTACCTGGACGACATCCTCATCTACTCCAACTCAAAGGAGGATCACCGGAAGCATGTCCGACAGGTCCTGGAACACCTCCGAGAGCACAATCTCCATGCCAAGCCCGAGAAGTGCTCATTCCACACGGAAGAGGTCGAGTATCTTGGCGTCATCATATCCCCGGAGGGCATTTGCATGGACCCCCACAAGGTTGAGGCCATCGTCAACTGGCCGCAACCCCGGAACGTCAAGGAAGTACAGTCCTTCTTGGGTTTTGCTAATTTCTACTGGAGGTTTATAGATAACTACTCCAGTATCACAAAACCCCTCAACTGGCTCATGCGCAAGAATGTGGCATGGAACTGGAACAGTAAGTGCCAGAGCATCTTTAACCTACTCAAGGAGGCCTTCACCACCGCCCCCATGCTCCGGCACTATGACCTCACCCTCCCAATCATCCTGGAATGCAACGCCTCTGATTATGCCATCACCTGAATTCTCTCACAGATGGAAGCCGATGGTGGGGAGCCCCGGCCAGTCGCCTTCTACACCCGGTCCATGATCGACGCCAAGCTCAATTACGATATCTATGACAAGGAGCTCCTCGCCATTGTTGAGGCCTTCAAACAATGGCGGGCCTACCTCGAGGGAGCCCGACACCAGATTCAGGTCTACTCAGATCACAACAACCTGCAATACTTCACCACGACCAAGCAACTCAGCCAATAGCAGGCCCAGTGGTCCAAAATCCTATTGGAGTATGACTTCACAATCCAGTACCATCCGGGATGACTCGGAGCTAAACCTGACACCCTCACCCAACGACCGAACGTCTACCCCAAGAAATCATTCAAGGTGGAACGCAATGCATTCAACCATTGCATGGTGATCCCCCCCGAACATTTGAACACCGTACTGATTTTAAATGATGAAGGAATCCTGAGCCAGATACGCCGCGCCCCCCGGGACAAGTATTTCATCGACCATGACCCCCGTAGACCCCCCGACGGAATCGACCAGGACCCCACCTTCTCCTTGTCCCCTGATGAAAAACTCCTCCTCCAGAACGGCCGCATCTATGTCCCGGATCATGCCTGACTCCGCTATGATGTCCTCCGCCAACACCATGACCACAAGCTCCGGGGACACCCTGGGATACGTAAGACCCTCCAACTTATCTCCTGGGCTTACTTTTGGCCAGGACTAAAGAAGAATGTGACCCGCTACATTCGATCATGCGAACCCTGCCTCCGGGCCAAGGTCCCCCAACACCGACCCTACGGGCTCCTGAAACCCCTGCCCATCGGACGACGCCCCTGGTCCTCCATATCCCTGGATCATATCGTCAAACTCCTGGAATCAGAAGGGTTTGATGCCATTCTTGTCATTGTGTGTAGGCTAACCAAGCAGGGCATCTTCATACCCTGCCACACCACGGACACCACCCCGGACTTCGCCCGGCTATTCCTCAAGCACGTCTTTGCTAAACACAGACTCCCAGATGACATCGTCTCCGACCAGGGCCCACTCTTTGTGACCAAGTTCTGGACTTCCCTGTGTAAGGCTCTCGAAGTAAAGGCCAACCTCTCCACCGCCTACCACCCCAAAACTGATGGTCAAACCAAGAGAGTCAACCAGTCCCTAGAGCAGTACCTCCGGCTGTATGTCAACTATCTACAGGATGACTGGCGCACCAAGCTCCCCCTGGCCGAATTCACCTACAACAACACGCCACATTCTGCCACCGGAGTGACCCCCTTCTTTGCCAACAAAGGATACCACCCCCGACTGACGTTCTCGCTCTGGGACATTCCATCGCATGCCACTCACGAGGTCACCCAGGATCTCCAGTTCCTTCACGCATTCCTCCGGGAGGAAATTGACACTGCGAACCGGGCCTATGCAAAACATGCCAATCAGAAACGGGAAGACACCCCCGACTGGGCTCCCAGGACAAAGGTATGGTTAGACCAACGCCACCTCCACACCTGCCAGCCCTCTCCAAAACTCGATCACAAGTGCCTCGGCCCGTTCAAGGTCTTGAAGGTCTCATCCCATGCCTACAAAATTGAGCTTCCCTCGGGACTGAAAGGACTGCACCCAGTGTTTCACATCCGCCTCTTGGAGAGACACCCCCTGGACCCCTTCCCTGAACGATGCCCTGAACCCCCTCCCCTGGTCGAGGTCAAGGACGAGTACCATTACGAGGTTGAAGACATCCTTGACTCCCGGAACATTTGGGGATGACCCCACTTCCTCGTATGATGGCATGGGTACGGTCCGGAGGACGATACCTGGGAACTGCTCCGGAACCTCAACGGCACCCTTGACAAACTCCGGGAGTTTTGGCAATAACACCCGGGAAATGACCCTCCGGGGCGCAGGACTCACAGATGGCAGTAGTGGGCGTAACCCCTGCCTCTGGGTTTAGTAGGGATTCAACTCCCATGTATACTTTCTGTTTCCTCCTATTAGAACCTTACTTCCCCTTTAATTGTTTTCTGTAGTAGCACCCCAGAGTCTGGGCAAGGTGTTTTCTTCTAGTTCTCCCACCACTTTACTTACATTATTCTTCAATTCCGGGAGACCATTACATACACACTAGGCATACAATATTTTACAGACCGGTACAGGCGATATCTGACAAGACAATGACAAAAAAACGGGGCCCCTAGGACCGAGGCCCCAAACCTCCCTCACCCCTCCCCCCCTTTGACCGACTCCGGAAACCCTCCCCCACCCCTGGACTGTGCTCCCGCCACACCTCCTCAGCCAACTGGTCCCAAGATGGGAGCTGCTCGCCCTCGTCCAGGATCCACTCGAACCACAACCCTGGGGTCGGGACATTCCTCCGACAGTGAGCCACCACCAGCCTCCCCAGCAGATCTATACCGTGCTCCACCCCAGGACTTTCCACCCCTGCCAGCAACCCCTCCCACAGGGACAAGAGCGCCGCGGCAGCCCCATCCAGGAGCAGGCAGTGCTCCTGGGCCCAACCTGGGGACATCAGTACCGACCCGGCCGCAAGGAGGGGATACTCACTGAGGGACACCATGCACCCAACAACCGCATCCTCATGGAGGGCCTCAACCAGCCCCGCCCTCGACAAACCCGGCCCCGGGAGCCCTGCCTGAGCACTGACTTCCTCCCGGGCCACCCTCACCTCCCCCAGTTCCAGAATGACTGCCTCGAATTCCCCTTCCTCGCGCCCCTCCCCCTCCCAGTTACCCTGCCCTGAACAATCCAGCCAGGCCCCCACCCTGACGCCCAGCGGCCGCCCGGATAAGGGGGAGAAAGTTGCCAGGGAAAGGTGCACTGACAGAGATGGAGATGGGGGTAACCGCGCCCTCTTAGAAGGCCCCGGGGAGGGACTGGGCAACGCCCGCCTCTTCCCTTTGTCCAGGCGCCCCCCAAGGCCCTCGTGGCTGCCGGCCCCAGCCCGGGTCACCTGGCAAGTGATCAGGACCATGGAACAACCCCAGCCCCCCACCTAGCTGACCCCCCGGCCCCCCGAACCCCCACCAGATGCCTCTGCGGATGCCTCCTCCACTGGCTCCACCACCCAATCCTGCTCCTCGACTCCCATCCTCTGGATAATCCCCCCCAGTGGCCACCCCTGCTCCTGAGAAATACAACGCACTCTCCACAGCGCTGACATGGAACACCGCTCGTGGTTAAGGCAGCATGCCTCACACACAGCCGTGTCCCGGCGAGATGAGGGGCCCGGGACCTTGAACAAACAGGGGACCTGTCGCCGGGCGCAGTGCTTGCACTGCGCCGAAATCAGCAAAGAGACCCGGAGCTTGAGACCACTCACCAGTCCATTACTCACACACCAGGCATGAGCAGGCAGACCCCGGAGCCTTTCCAGGGCCTCCCTAAATTGTTCTTGAGTGATGGCTGCCCATGCAACGCGACAACTCTCCGGGACCTCAGAAATGGCCCCTATCGCCATCCCGGAACAACGGAAACGAGGGGCGGACAGCCTAGGATGGGGAGGGGGTTGGACAGTTTTCTGCACAAAGGTAGGCACAGGACGATTTGGCTGGGGCTCTGGGGGGACACCAGAGCCCACATCGAGGGCAGGCTCTGGGGGGACACCAGAGCCCACATCGAGGGCAGGCTCTGGGGGGACACTAGAGCCCACATTGAGGGCAGGCTCTGGGGGAACACCAGAGCCCGCATTGAGGACAGGCTCCGGGGGCTGACTAGGACCCGCCTCTGGGGCAAAATTAAGGCATAGTTCTGGAAAAGGAAGGTCAGTCAGAGTAAACAGTCAACGCAGCGACACTCATGTTGAACAAGCATGGCCACACGTGCTCGGTATCGCGCGTCCCGGGCCTCCCATGCAGCCAGGGGGGCCACTTTGTTAGTCGCCGGGGGCGTCAGGGAATGTGTCGGTGTGCACGACATGAGTGAGCTGATAGTAAAATTTTTTTTCAATACGTGGCAGGTCAGGTGCCAGATCCCACAATTGGACCCCAGACCGAACCACCGGTTACGTGCACCTTGGAGGGTCTCGGCACTGAGGGGGGGGTGATGTCACAACCCCTTCTGGAATTCCCCGGAACAACCCTGGGACCTCACCCAGGACCCTCTCCACAACATGCCCCGCCTCTGCAACTACCAATGCTGCCACTAACTCACATCACAACCGACATCAGCCAATCCCCTGGGAACCCTGCTTCACGGACCCCGGGATCGACCGCCATCAACCACCGGATCCCGCTACCTGCTTCCGGCCATCACGCATCACGATCCCCCCGCGCCAATTGATCACGCACCCCACACGCATGATCCCAGTATACAGTCCCGGCCCGCTACTCAATGCCTTCTGGAAACCATCCCAGACACCCCAGAACCCCAAGACCCGACCCCGTAGTACTTATAGCGTAGTTCACTGCTGTATTCACTAGTCTTGATATTACCTGAACTGTTGTGTGCCTTTTGTTTGACTGGTACACATTGACTGGCACGCTTTGACTGGCACACCGGAATAATCACGTGCTTTAAGTTTGGTATGCACTTTGCGACTCTAAATTTACTAACCGGGTCTTGTCTTAGAACCTCCAATTCTGACTCGACCTCCACCAACTCCCAACTCCCACAAAACCCCAAAACCCCCAGGTCAAGTTCCATTTCCCTGGGACCACCCCCCCTGTTCGTGTCTTGAACCCTGGAGCCTTAACCCCAGAAGTTCCAGACACCCGAGTATCCGTAGATCAAGTCTGCCTTGTAAGGGCATTGCTTTCCCGGAAAGCCCCCAAATCAGCGGAACCTGACACTTATCAAAAGTGATTCATTTTCCAGAGTCTGGCAAAGGCTCCAAGACCAATAAGGAAGTTTGTTTCCATAATCCAGCCAGTGAAGAAATTGATGGAGACAGTAAAAGATAGATAAATTAAAGTGAAAAGGCCTGGAAATTGGAAGGAAACATAAAGTATGGGATCTTCAAAAGAGTGGTTTTTTGACAAAAATTACATTACAATAGCTGGAAGACATTCCTGCTTGTCTTTCTGCTAATATATATAGCATGATGTAGCATGATTCTCTTGTTGAGCATTATTAAATCAGGCTTGATCCTCAATCTAACATTGTTTTACTGAAATTGAGTGCATTTTTAACTTATCTTATTTTATGTTTTGCCTTAGCATAAGCTATTTACAATAACCTGAATTTATTAATTGATTATCTCAACTTTGGGGTGAAAATTATAATTGTCTATGCTAACTAGTGGAGAGGGCAGTTAAAAATGACTTTGATACCTTGTGTCAAGTTAAATAGTGACAAAATTGATTTCTTAGTCTATTTATTTTTGCTAGTCCATATTGTTTTTTATAGTTGTTGAACTATATTTGGATATTATTTTGTTTTATATCAGAGTGAGATGGAAAATTATAATAGAAAAAATATATTGACTTCTTGTTAGTCATTAAAGCTTAAGATGCTTATAATATTTACTAGCATCCAATATAGATTACACTTCCTTATTAGTGCCTGTTATATACTTTGCAATAGCTTGAATACCTCAGTAAGCCATGCCATTACTATGTAATTCATGCATTATTGACAATATATATCTGCTATTGAGCTCAAATAATGTATATTCTGGAATTTCCTATTTCTTGTAAACTCTATGAGAAGTAACTTATGAATTTAGTATTTCTAGCTTGAGTGCACTACTGCCTGCAGTATCTAAGCAATTTGCTTGCTCTGTTTACTCATCTATTTATAGATTTAACAATGTTAACATGAGCAATGTAGCTCTTATTAGTCTATAAAGCTTCTTATTAAAAAACTACTCTTTTAGAGGTTTTTACTCTATGTTTCCTTCTAATTTCCATGCTTTTTCATCTCAATTCATTCATTTTCTGCTGTTTTCATACTAGCTAAATTGTGGAAATAAACTTCCAAATTGATCAGACCATGAAAACTGGCTTCTTTATTATTATAAGGCTTAATTCTATTATTGCTAGAGTCTAAGAAATAAATCACTTTCAACAAAGACTTTTAATCCACATAGCTTTATAACCTAATGACCATATAATTCATTAGCATAATATCAGTTGCATTAATCACACTATATGACAATAGTGACTATTTAACACTTTGATATCATATATAATGGATATATGACTTGACTCTAGAATATTTTCTATAAACTAGTAGAGTAGCTTCTTAGATTTTTTCTCTTTAGATTTTTTTCTGCCAGGTTAGCATCTTATTACTTATACTTATTATATTTGTATTTTGGATCTTTTTTTGCTAGCTGTATAATTGAGCTACAGCCTTCAAAGATTGCCATTACAATTGCATTTTAAGTTCAAAGATCTGGGCATAGAATTTAACATACTTTGTAAACTCCTTATATCAAATATTTTGGCCTGTATAAGCCATTATCTTTAAGTGCTTCAGCATATAAGCTGACAGGCACTAAAAAATTATTAATTTTATTATTGAATACTTATTCATTATTAGCTGTAATTAAACTTTCAGCATTAACTTTACTTTAGATCCTTCATTGTCATTTGACTGTAAGAGTAACCTTTGAAGGCTGTGGCTTAATCATGCAGCTAGCAAAGAGAGATCCAAAATAAAGATATAATAAGTATAAGTAATAAGGTGCTAACTTAGCAAAGAGAGATTCAAAGAAAATAAGTCTAAGGAGTCTCTTACCAAGTCTGGCTGACTTAGAGGCCTACTCTGTTAAATAGGAACTTACTAGTTGAGTTTTGTCAAGAAGGGAAACTTACATGAAATAAAGGGTAAGTGCTAAAGGTATGTACTGGGATTTCAAGTACAAAAAGGAGAAGAGAGCTAGAAAATAATAGATAAAAGAGGAACTGTTAGTGAATTACTCTTTTTAAAGTTCCTTGCCTCATGTTTCCTTTCAATTTTTATGTCTTTTCACTCTAATTCATTAATCTTCTACTGCCTTCATCAAATTCCTCAGTGGCTGGACTGTGTAAGGGCAACCTTTGGAGGCTGTGGCTCAGTTACACAGCTGGCAGAGGCAAATTCAAAGATGTATTAATAAAGGTAAGATAGATACAAATAATAAAGTGCTAACCTGGCAGAGAAAAACTCAAAGAAAACAAGTTTAAGGATTTAATTTATCTATTGATAGAAAATATTCCAAGGTTGAGTGAGTCATAGTCATAGTCATGGTCACATCACAGTGAGAAATTGGATCACTTTTAATGAAGGCTCTATTAGAGCCCTCATTAAAAGCAATCCATTTCTCATGATTTGGCAGAGGCTCCCAACCAATGAGGAAGTTTGTTTCCACAGTCCAGCCAGTGAGGAATTTAATAAAGGTGCTCAATAGTGAGTGAATTAAAGTGAAAAAGCCTGAAAATTAGAAGGAAACATGAGGTAAGGAACTTCCAAATGGGTGTTCCCTGACAGATTGTAGAAACAAACTTCCAAATTGGATCTAGCCAATAGTAGGTAAATCACTTTTGACAAGGGCTTTAATGAAGCTCTTGGCAAAAGTAATCCAATTTACATGGTCTTATAACTTATAGACTAAGTGACTTGTGACATAACTGTGACATCAGCATAATAATGTTACACAGTAATGTTATATGAGACAGTCATCTAACTCAACCTTAAAATATTTTCTATCAATGGGCAAAGTAGCTTCTTAAACTTCTTTTCTTCAGATTTTCCTTTGCCAGATTAATACTTATTATTTGTATCTATATTATCTTTATTAATATACTTTAGATCTTTCTCTGCCAGCTTTTTCCAGCTATGCAACTGAGCCACAGCCTCTAAAGGTTGCCTTTACACATTAGCTTGACTTAAATTCTTTTTCCAATGTGGCATGTACAATCTATATATACTATATATATAATTTGGAGTGCAACCTAAATTTTGCTTCTACTCTATACATATACTAAAGAACCTGGGCAGAGTCACCACAGTGCCTGGCAAAATAGACAAAATAATCTGATTCTCTAGTTTGTTCTATAATGAAATCCAAAGTTTCAACTTTTCTAATTCAATAAAAACTGCTTTGCACATGGCACTACTTGTAAAGCAATGTATAATAAGCATCAAAATTTTAGACCACATATTTCTATAAAGTACAACTTCAGGCCTGCAAGCTAAAAGACAAAATTATGTATAACTACCACTGACAAAGATAACAAGAAGTACAATTGCTACAGATAGTAGCAGTACATGAAAATGGTATCAGCAGAAAGACCATTTGAGACAGGAAAACAGTAGATATACACTATATATACTAAACAAGACATTTATTTGTAAAGCTGCCAAAATCAAGCTTTCAGAGTCAAATCACACCTTAGCTATAATTATCAATGCTGCCAGTATATCTAACTCAATCCATTTGAGAACATTGTGTTAAAAGTTATCTATTAAAACTATATGTAAAGGTCAAGTTAAAGCTCACAAGTCTCAGAAGACAATAAAAAACAGGTGAAACTCTTTGCAGCAAAGAACTAGTGAGGTGAATTATCTGTGAGCAAAAGACAGTGTCAATACCAATATCAAAAGAAACTCTAGCACATATAAATGTAAACTAAATGACAATCTATAAAAACCTGGGCAGCTTATGTAAGAATGGTAAATCAGAGAAATCCAGAGATATTCCACATAATGTACAGTCATTAGTACAATAGTAGACTGAATGAGCACATTGGTGAAGAAATGAAATAGGTAGATATATGTAAGAAGGTAAGAAACACACCTTAGAAATGCTGTCTCAGTATTTTGCAAAGGCATTTTTATAAAGATTATAATAGTATATATCTTGATAGTAATGTGGAGGACTTGTTTTCTATCTTATTGAACCAGAATATAGAGAAGAAGCTTTAAACATGGGTGAGGGTCTAGTTGTGGTAAGAGAGGGTATGTAGCTTTGCAAAGCATTTCATGCCCTATTTATTATTTTTCAAAGATCACTGCATTTGAAAAAAAAATATTTATTAAGTTATTTTTCTGTCCTGGTTTTAGAACTATAATCCACTTCTCACAGAAGATTGCATTTTAATTCTGCCTATTATCCTTTTGTTCAATCAATCAGCCAAGAAATCTGGTAGATACTTACAATTATACTCATAAATATCATACTTCTATTTATTGCAATCAGACTGCTTGCATGACTGAAATACTAGTGATTGCTGTATTTGAAGCCTTAACAATACATTGTCACATCTAAAAGAGATGCAATAACTCACTTACTTGGGCCAATCAGATTAGCATTTCCAGCTTCTTTGACAACTATAACACAAAAGTCATGTATATATTCTACAAGTGTTTCTGCATCTGGAAAGTTCCTGAATATATAAATTTAACTAATTAGGAATATAGGATTGATTTAAGAATTATAATGATTTTGAGAAGGCTCAATGTTTACATAAGGAAATGTGATTAGATTTGTCAGTGTCCTTTTTTCCCACAGATCTATAAATTAGCTGTATACCTTTAGGTGACATCTCTAATATGAATCCAAGCCCAGACCCTTGTTAAGTTTGGTGGCTCCCTTACTCACCAAATTCTATTTAATTTCTTTTTGCATATTTTAGGATAAAGTACTGTATCATCACATTTCTTTTCTTTTCAAATTTTCTCCATTAAAATATTCAAAGAAAATTGTGACAGATAAGTCACAATACTTTTCTGTTGTTATATTGCAGAACATTGTGAAAGGTGCTAAAACAATTAAACAATTAGCCTTGATTGTTATTATGTTGTTTTTGAGAATGACAATGCAAAAACACATTAAAAACATTTGAAAACATATTCAAGAAACATTTGTAGATTTGATTCAATCCTTTTTCCCTTTTTCTTGCCAAAGTATCCTTCCTAACATTGAAATATTCTTTCAATTCCCTAGTCCAGAATATCATAAAGACATTGTTTAGAACACACAATGAATATGACAATTTTTTTTCTTTATTTCTATTTCAATTGTATTGCAAATACCATTGAAATACCATTTTAAATTTGGTTATAATATTCTTTCAGTGCTTCTGAGAGAAACACTAAAAAAAATGACAAAATTGAATTATTTTTACTGTGTATTTACACTGTTCTGTGAAATAACATTGTTTCCTACACCCAGTAATATATCTTGATTACAATACCTAGAATTAACATATGTGTTATTATCTAGGTATTCACTAATAAAGTTTAGTGACACACACTGAAGATTTAACATACATGTTATTATCTAAATTAGTCAGATTCTAACACAGCATAAGGCATATACTGTCATGGTTCAACCTGACCCCTATACACAAGTCTTAAAATGGTTTTTGTTAGAACCAAAACTCTATTGTTAACCTGACAGAGGTATAAGTCTACAAGTTTGTCTAGTAATCACATCAGTATCTGTAGTAAGGTATCTGTAAATGTATGACTCACTCCCAGTCCAGTATATGATTGACTAAGGCTGTCAGTATATAGTGTTCATATATATATACATTCAATGACAATGAAAGGGCCACAAGCATGGCCAAGTGCAATATACATGAAGGAATAGAATATGTAACAATGAAGTAGGCCACACTTGTGGCCAGGTGTGACATGTGTGAAGGGATAAAGTGTGGAGAAGGCAATATATGATAGTGGATGAAGGAAACAAATGTGGAAGTCTGTGGTGTGCTGACTTTGTTCACAAACAGTTTTGACAAGCAAAAAGTACTTGTTAAATGTCTTATGATGGGTCATTTGCATGAGAACTAGGACCTGACATCTGATGTCTCGTCAACGACTGTCGAGGTTTCGTAACATAAGGTTTAATCAAAGGCTTGGGCTCTGCTTTTGTATCTGACATCAAATGCTCATCGTGCATATTATCCTTCCCTTTTTTCCTGGATTTTCTTAACCCAGGACTACTCATATACCGTCTATCAGACAAATGAGATCCGTCACTGTATGCGTCTGGGCCACTCAATGCATCAATATCACTCTCCTCTCTGAATTGAGACTCTCCTTCCCCTGGACTGACTCCATCTGACAAATGACTTCCTCCAAGGCTGATCATGACTGGCGCTCATATTTGGGGATAAAGAGACCTCAGGTGACGGGCAAAAGTGTCGCATGAGACAGTTTAGGATCGTAAGAAAATCAGTAGGGGTGGAGATGATGCATGGGCGTGAAATACATGTGCAGCAGAGGATGATCTTTACGGTTGCGGTGGTGTTTCAGTGTAAAGAGCGTTGAACCATGAGAAGGGGGAGGGGAAGCTCAGATACCGCATCTGATGGCGAAGGTCGGCTGCATGGCCTGTGTGAATAGTGTGAATATATATCGGGCACAGGGATTGTGCAATGGAGTATATATGACTTGTTGGTCGGGCAGTTAATGAGTCAGGTATAATGGTGGAGGATGCATCTGCCAAGTTCGTCTTCAGATCCAGAATCGACATAGATTAGTTCTTGAGGGTCGGACGTTCTGACCGCCTCCAAGCCCATATGAAGAATCTCGTGGTAGAATCTCTTCTGGCTGGCTTTCGTAGGTTGAGCCTTCGGTTTCCTGCTGTCCTCCATGTTGGCGAAGACGTTTAAAGAAGAGGACTCCACTTTAGCCAAAGTAGGCTAGGCTCCCAAAATACAGGACTTGCCCTAGTTCTATTGTGAGTGACTCTAACTCGTGTGACGCGCCATCTGACTAAACCTCGGCCTTGCACTACATTCCAACTGTGTTTTGTTTTCAGGATTGGCTGACCATCGTATTCACCAATGAGCAGGACTCATCGCCGTCCTTGACTTGTATTCTCTCGCGCACCTCCCAGCTGCATTGACAAAATAAATGATATATCTAGGTGATTGCGGTCGCGTTTCCAGCATATTATATTCCGCCACCCAATAAAAGCTTTAATCAGGGTTACATTATTTCAATTCCCGATCTGTAGCGGTCTTGTGACAAATCAGTCCCTTTTGTCACCCATTACTGCTATAGTTCCTAAAGTCTCTCTGATCTTTTCCGCACCATTAGTCATGATTACTCAATCATTCAACTTGACTCTCTTATAAAATCGTGTGTACTGAGTTGTAGGTTGGGTAGCTTTTCACAATATTAGGACTTGCCCTAGTTCTATAGTGAGGCTCTTGCTTTCGTGTTACGGAAAACTACTCGATTGGGTAGTCTTACGTTACACAATCGAACGGGTTCGGAAAACATAACCATGTAACCTCTAATACATTATAAGACTGAGTATTCTTCATCCAGGTTCTCGTTTATTTTGGCTGGGTCTGTTCGCGTGCTATGGACAACGCTCAGCATTACCAGCCTCTTTATCATACGCTGAATCCTCCACAAGGTCATCAATGCAGCACTGGCATTTTTAATTCAAAGGTAACGACCACGAACACACCACAACCAAAGACAACTGGGTGTGTATATTATTTTATTCCATATGAGGCATCCGGTGAAGACACTGCGCTGATTGGTTGTTGGACCCGTCAACAGCACGGCCGACACGCATGTGGCACAACAAGGACAACTGGAAGATTTTCAAGCAGCAAAACTTCGACCAGGTCGTCCGCAACTCCGTATTAATCAGACGGCATCGAAGCAAGATGCTGCTTTTTACACCACACCTGCTGTCGTATCGCCACCGTGCTTCTTGAATTTGTGCTCCGAATTGTGCACAGCTGCGGCAGAACTCCTTGTATGTCACCGATAATCTGTGAACTAATAATCTCTTACAAGAAATCGCAGAAAGCAATGCAACCATTGGTGATAGCACAATGTGATCACGTGGGCCCTGGAAGTAAGGTCGACCCATTGGTCGTGCTCAATGAAGCAAAACGTATTTGTGACACATTGGTAGGGTTTGGCTTGAATTTGCTATCTGCAATGCTTTCTGATTTGGAAGACAAAGCTTAACAATCTGTCACAACTAGTCGCGTCTCCACCCCCACCCTTTTATACTGGCGCTCCAAAGCTCTATCAGCCAATGGAGACCACAGCCATGGCATCGACCTCGGCAACAGCGCGTCCAGTGGCATCTCCGAACACACCAGCTACGTCCTCCGCCGTTATTTCCAATCCAACATCATCTGTTATGCCTCTACCTACCGCACAACCCGCGTATCCGCAATATTCTATGTATGCGCCCCCAGGGCAATACCCGACGACCCGATACTACCCGTATGTCACACCTACGACTTATCATCCACAACCACAGCCTCAGGTCTCACCGTCTCCACCCCCACCCTTTTATACTGGCGCTCCAAAGCTCTATCAGCCAATGGAGACCACAGCCTTTGTGTCTACCTCGGCAACAGCGCGTCCAGTGGCATATCCGAACACACCAGCTACGTCCTCCGCCGTTATTTCCAATCCAACATCATCTGTCATGCCTCTACCTACCGCACAACCCACGTATCCGCAATATTCTATGTATGCGCCCCCAGGGCAATACCCGACGACCCAATATCCGTATGTCACACCTCCGACTTATCATCCACAACCACAGCCTCCCCATCCAGCAGCTACTCAGACTCAACCCGTACAGACATCCAAACCACGAGCTGAAGCGTCGACGAGCGCCGGAATAACTGTTAGCTCAGCTAATGTCATCACATCTGGCACCGGGGCTGGAGGAAAACAGGGCGCATGGTCTGATGAGGAAACGGAAAGACTGAAATGGTTGACGGAAGAAAGGAGGTTAGGAACGCAAACGGGAAATATCGATTGGGATCGCGTGGTCGGACAGTGGGGCAACAGTCGGACAAGGTCTGTCCGTTGTTCACTATACAATAGAATGAAATTCGAATTGTTGTTTCACAGGCACCAAATTCTCATGAAAGCAACTTCGTTGGGATTAAAAGAAAGCTCTTCAAGGGGAGTTAAGCGACGACACGACGAAGGCACCAGCGACACGGAAAATCCCTCCGTCCCGCCTACTCCTACAGTCGCAAACACCGCCCCGCCCACCACTGTTCCCCCCCAACCTGCTGTCGCATCTAACCCAACATCCACCTCGCCCTCTCACAGCCAAACCACATCAACCCCCGCGGCCTCGCCCGCCTTGCCAACAGCAGCGCCCAGGGGGCAAATCAGCCTCAACCATGCCTTGGCCCATGCCAATCATGGCACTGAACACCCCGTCGCCGGTCGTTTCAGCGGCGAACGATAGCAACGCAGGATCAAAAGCGCACCAGTGAACATGGTGCTCGACCGAGCCAGGGACGCTAACAAGGCGGCAACGACGGTTGTACCTCTAGGCTTGGGGAAGTGAGACGTACCAAAAAGTTTTGTCTCGGTTTGCTTTCCTTTCCTCGTGTAATATCTATTTACTATTTAGTGACGTCTGCGATTTATGACTGATTGGAGTTCTGCTGCCCTCTCAATGTCTCTTATCATTTACACTGTTGTGTTTGAACATAGACGGTGCCTCGATCCCACCCAACTTCATTGTCGTTTACCTCCTTTTTCGCTTTCAAGCAGAACTCCTGATGAAGTATTTTGTAGCTACTGCTTTATGTTGTTGAAATCCATGTATTGTGCTTTGTTTTCACATATACCAGCTTGACCTACAGGCTTTTCGTTTGTTGTTGTGACTGCTGTATCCTACAATTCTCTTTATTATAACGACGTTCTCGATGATGCTCTTGAGCACTGGCGCTGAACTAGTGAAAGCCAAAATATCAAACGATCACTCGAGCAAAAACATCGATTGTGACACCACAGTAACTCTGATTCTTTAATCGAGCTCATCAAGTTCACTGAAATACCGCCTGGAACAATGTCATCAGAACATAAGATAACTGAAGTGAGCGAAAAACACATACTTAAGAAGGTCAGCAGTACGTTCTACAAATGATTGCCTGTTTATAGCACTTCGGTTGGTGAGCGCCCTCATGATTGTGGCTCCCACGATTGTGACCATTATGATTATGCGGCCCATTGTTGATGACCCTCATGATTATGGCCCCCACAAATACGTCCACCGCAATTATGGCCCCCATGATTATGACCCTTATGATTATGCCCTCCAACATGGTTGGAATCCTTGCCCTTATTGTGGTGGTTCCTCTCCGCGGAAGGCGTCTCGCCAGGCTTGCGCGCTGTTGCTTCTGAGGCATGAGACACAGTAACGGTAGGTAAAGCATGGTCATGAGGGTGCGCGTTTGCAGGAACGGAATATGCTTGTCCAAATGGGTTTTCTGGCGCCGCAAGGGACGGATCTGCAGGAATAGCAGGGGAGGATGTCATTTCCCGAGCACCTTATTCTTATGGTTCAAGATACCCCTTAAGTTGATGGACTTACTTCATAGGGACAGCCAGGGCAGCAGCAGCAGCAGCGACAGTGACAGAAACAGCAGAGGTAGCATGCATGATGACTAGAGAGAGTATTTATGAGGTTGTAAAGTTTAAAAGGCAAAGAACTGCATATGAAAGAATGAAAAAGCAGACTTGAGAAGATGAGTGTTAGAAACCTATATATCGAGTATCCAATGAACCTGATACAAGTGCAAGTTTATTCCAATTCAATCGTTAATTGACTAAGATTCATAACTACCTGATACAAGTGTAGGTTTATTCTATGGTAGTTATGTCAGCATGTTTCTATTGGTCATGTGCAAGTCTACTCACTGGGTGCAGGGAGGAATGCTCTTTTGCAAAACAATGTAAAAACAGAGTAAAAGTAATCTAATTGATTTTAAAATTTTATTTGAATATTTTTGTTGAAACCAGAGAAAAAATATTCTTATCTGATTGGTCAGTCCTGGAGTCACATGACGAAACTTATGTAATCATCAAGTCCTCTCAGTTTGACCTTGCTTATGGAAGGTCTTTTTCATTGGCTACAATATTTCTTTGATGGTTTTGACAAAAACATTCAAGAAAAATCTTGAAATCAATTTGATTGTTTTTACTGTATTTTCACATTTTTTTGCAAAAAACATTGTTTCCTGCATCCAGTGACTAACTCTCAGTTCAATTGTTAATTGACTGGGGATGTGTCAGTCTATGTGTCATATTAAAGAGTAGAGAGTTGAGAGAGAGACTTGAGGGACCTTGAGGAAAGAAGTGGAAAGAGCTGAGACAAGACAAGGCAGAGGAAATGGGAGTCAACAGGAGAGAAATTGGAGACAAAAAAGATGAATTCTGAGATATGTAAAGTAAAGAGACTAAAGATAGGAAGAAAGTAGGACAAGAACCAAAACTGGATAAAAGCTGATGCAATATTTAAACTCCTATACTGAGTACTGTGTGCTTTCTCTAAGTACATATGGAGTGTCTCAAGTCTTGGAAGTGATTATGTGTCAGAGACAATTGAGCATTGGCAGGGTTAAGTGGCAGAACAACTCTGTGGAAGTTAAGTCTTGCAGGACAATTATATGGAGTGGCATTTGCTGATCAGTCTTTGAGAGTGAATAAAACAAAGAAAGATCCTATAGTTTTAGCTGCTGCAGCACTACAAAACATCAAGACTCATCTAGAACAATAATTTTATGGACTCACAACACAGGTGCAATGATGCACAGAAACTTGGGCACTCCTCTCCTTTTGCCTTTTTATAAGTATGAATTTTACATAGGGCTCAAGAGATATTTAAAAGCAGTACTATACTAATCAATGCTTTACATTATTATACATGCCTTCAAATATGATTGAGTCTTTTTTATACTAGTTGAGAGCATCTCTTTTCCACTTTGCAATTCACATGAGGAGGTATTGCATACAATTAAAAAAACTCAATGAAATGAGCCCCAAATAGAGCTGACTACACCAATCTTTTAACAAAAGCATTTATCTAATGGATAGAAAGATAATTTATGCAGCTCTATGCTGATTTGGCTTTATCAAACTCAGGTTGAATCAGAGCCAAAGAGCTTACTTTCTTAAGTAGTTATCCTATTTTGAGGGATTAATTACTTGTTAGCAAAATTGCTTTATCTGATTTTACAGACTTGAGCTTGAGCAATTCTTCTTTGTTAGCTAAGATGTATAGAACTCAAGTCATCTTATGTCTCACTGTATCAAGGGAATACAATGAGTAGCTATCAGGGAACTACCCATTTGGAGGTTCTTTAGCCTATGTTTCTTTTTAATTATCAGGCCTTTTCACTCTAATTCACCCACTATTGAGTGTCTTTGTCAAACTTCTCACTGGCTGGACCATGGGAACAAACTTCCTCATTGGTTGGGAGCCAATGCCAGACTGTGAAAAATGGATCACTTTTGACAAGGGCTTTAATGGAGCCCTCATCAAAAGTAATCCAATTTACACAGCCTCCATAACCTAGTGGCCATATGACTCATGATATAACTTGAAACTATGACTGTGACATTAGTCACATTAGTCATATAGCGTGACAATGTTACACTGTGACGTGACATGTGATGGTCATGTGACTTGACCTTAGAATATTTTCTATTGACAGGCAGAGTGAATTCTTAGACTTATTCTCTTTGGATTTCTCTCTGCCAAATTAGCACCTCATCATTTGTACCTATTTTACCTTTATTAATACATCTTTGGATTTCTCTTTGCCAGCTGTGTGACTGAGCCACAGCCTCCAGAGGTTGCTCTTACAGTAGCCCTCTAGTCAGCATGTCAAAAGTGACTTAAAAATACTGGTATTCAATTGGCAATCTCTTTAAACTTGTTGTATTCATATGCACAATGTTGAAAGAATGATTAGAGTAGTTTTTTGCTCTCTGATCAAGTAAGTCTCTTGCAGCTTTATATATATTAAGTATAATAATAAGTTGTTCTGTAACATCCAAATGGAATATTGGACCTAAAAAGTATAAATAATCTTTACTTTCATTAAATGAGACCTTGCAAGTCTTATTCTACCAAATTAATTTTTCTAAACTGCAAAAGGCATCCATAGATCAAGGAAAAGTTGGAAAAGGTTGCCAAAACCTGGCACACCACTCAGTCTTGGTGGAAATGCTGCTCTGTAGTGGCATTAATTGATATATCTCACTATAGAAAATATTACTGCCAATAAGCAGAGTGCAAGCATCCTTATATCCATTGTAACTGTGTCTAAAAGGTTGAGAGGTAAGATAGGTAAGTACAGCACATTGGAAACTTCCAAGGTGAAGAGATTGCCCATACTAGAGCTATGGAATCTATATTAGTGAGACAATATAGTTATATTTATGTGATTCAAAAGAAGACTATTTGTAGAGTGCATTAATCTATATCAAAGCTTTGATTCTGCTTACATAAATACATTAGTTTTGAGGTGCTTAAGCCAGTTCTCTAAATTGTCTTTGCAATAAAACAAATATTAAACCAAGCAATTGTTTGTTAGATAGCAATATTGATGAGAAAAAACCTTAGGAATCAAAATCTGTATCTAAACTTCAAAATATTTTCCTCCTTGGAAAGCCATCATTACATGTAGAAGTTGGCTATACTAGGCTACTTCTATTTCCTCTATTATGATCACAAGAAAATGGACACCATGATTAGCCAATTCTGACAGGATTTAGGGCTTAGGTATGCCTAATCTTTGAATTCAATTTCTTATTCTTAACTATATAGTTTTTCTGACCCTATGTGCACTGCTCATATGCATATCATGATCTCTTTCCAACACTCCCCCAGACTCACAGTATATGTTAAGCATTTCACAAGTGGAGGGCAATGCAAAATTAGTAATGCTGTGGGCATAGTATTAGCTTCATAAACAAGTCTGCAATGTTTTCAATTTTTTCTTCCTTGACTGAGTAATGTATAAAGTAGTGACACACATTAATGTGCTTGATACAGTTATAGTTCTGTTTGTTCTCTGCTATTGTGATTGAACTATTATTGTCACTTTTCAAAAATGCAGATAGAGAGACATCAAAGCCAATCTCTGCTAGCATTGAGAATATCTATTGTATTTGCTTAGAAGCCCTTCTCAAGGCAATATACTCTACTTCCATTATAGACATTGAGACTGTATTTTGATATATAGCACTCCAGCAATTTCAGGTTGAGTGCTGATCTAAGCATACATCAGTGAATCAAGTATTTAAGAATACAGCTCATGTTTCATGTATTAGTAATCTTCTTCTATTGCAGGTGCCTGTGATTATCTAAATATAGTTCTTAGAGGGAGTGGCATATACTTTGGAGTATAGTTGGCTATATTCAAAGCAATGAATGATACACTCACTCCCAAGCAAATGGAACTCCCTAACATTACAACAATATAATACTAAATACAAAAATATAGGAACTAACTTAAAAATAACATTTAAAAGGCAAAAGAATATTTTTAACAGAAATATGAGCACTGTTCCATTTATAAAGGGAATTTTCAGCATATTTACAACAGGTCTAAGACACAACAATATATACATACCACTAAAGAGCAATTAAAACAGGTGTATATGCATAGCTTTCAGAATGGGAGTAAGGAAAGCTTCCTCTACCCTAAGAGCAAGGATTGTTTTTAGTGTGGTAGTAGGCAGGCTAAGAATGCATAAGATAAGCAGTCTTGTCTTTTGTCTTTTACATGTGCTTAGAAAAATCCAACACTTTAAATATATTCTATTTTTGCACTAAAGCAAAATAAGCTTGGAATGTTGTTACAAATATGTATATCTCTATAAGAATATATGTGAACCTCCACATATTGGTTATCATTAGAATCACCTGATTAATCTACATACAATGGAAGTTATCCAAAAATCAGCAATTTAATGAGAAATAGCTAAATTTAGAAGCTAGTAACAATTGGGCAGGTATTAGTAAAATGCTTATATCTTTACAGGACATTGATCAAACTCTATTGTTTTTGAAATAGTTAGAAGGGTCTAATTGATTTGCACCTATTTCAAAAAGGTTTGGCAGCATTTCTAGGAAAGCTAATGGAGATATTAATGATCTACAGAACAAAAGCACAAATATCATTGAAAGGATAGTTCTAGACTAGAAAAATCTGGCTTAAGCCTGTTAAGACTGGAAAACAAGTGTTTAATGACTGTAGAATGTTCTAGAATGACTGGAAATTGTTATGTATTATTCAGGAGAGGAAAAGGCATAATGAGAGAGAAATTCTGTGATAAAAGGCAGAAAACTCATAATTCTCAAAGAATTGATATTTTAGGCCCAAAGCAATAGTTTACTTGATGTGTTAGTTTCATATACTATTTGGACATTTGTTTGGTGCAATTGATGTTGCATCAATTGAAAACCAATAAACTTTATTACTTATTTTCTATATTTCATACTTGTAGAGTGTAAATTAATCTATTTATAATTACCTCTTGAGACTAATTCAAATAACCTACTTATTGCATTATTATATATGCCAAAATGAGCTCTAAAGTGAAGATGGTGCAGATGCCATGTAGGTCTATCAATCCAACTCACCATTGCTAGTGCTAAATGAAGAAGAATATATATAAAGCTTAAATAACACAAAGCATATTCCAGATGCAAAGATGCCATTAAGCTCCAAAAATGATAAAACATTACATACTTAGATGCAAAATACATGACAAATATAGAGAAGGAATGTATAAAAGTTTAGACATAGAACTAGAGGCATTAAGCAAACTCTTAAATGATAAAAATGGAATCTGAGGTTTGTTCAGAGATATAAACTGCATACAAAGATTTGAGAAAATTCACAAAGACCTCCATTTAGAAAAAATTATCTGGAAAAACTAGATAATTAGGAAAAGCAAGGAAATAATCTACTAATATTGATTATACAGTTTAAATTGCTTTAGGAGGCATAACATGGTTTACAGCTCAACTCTTAGTATAGCCATAAATTGACAGCAGAACAACATAAAGAATAAAGAATGTAGATAGAGATATATACACATTAGAAACTGATATAGGATAAAGCCTTAACAGTTAAGGATAGAAATAAATAAAATCAAATTGCTATAATAACTTATGTATTATATATTTAGTTTGTATTTAGATAATTGTTGATTTCTGACAATAAATAAATAGATCTCAGTCATGCTGTTCTTGCAGTGGCCTATAAGAGTGACTTCTAGACACTGTGGTTCAGTTATACAGCTAGCAAAAAGAAATCCAAAGAGAATAAGTCTAAGAATTTACTCTGCCTATTGATAGAAAATATTCTGAGGTCAAGTCACATGACTTGATATCACAGTGTGACTGATGTGACTGTTGTCACAGTCACATCACAGTCACATCACAGTGATTCATTTCTGGCAAAGGCTCCCAACTAATAAGGAAGTTTGTTTTTATGTTTCAGCCAGTGAAGAGTTTGATAAAGATGATTAAAGGCAGGTGAATTAGAGTGAAAAGGCCTGAAAATTAAAAGAAAACATGGAGTAAAGAATCTTCAAATGGGTGGTTCCCTAATATATCCCATATAAGCAACCTAAACCAGTAAGACCTAGTAATTATAGATACTCATAAGTATCTAATTTAAAGTACAATTAATACATTTATTATTATCATATTATATAAGTTAAATTCAACTGCTCTGCATTTATAATCTTCACCATCTCCATAAGCTTTTTTATCCCATTACAACTCATACAGCACTATACTATGAGATTAATCATATCTTCATGCTTCACAATACCTTCTTCTTCTAGCTTCTATACATTAATATGTCAGTTTCAAACTGTGAGACATGACAAAGCTATTGATCATCAAAAAGTCTGAATAAAAACAGACTTCTGCTAAAAACTGTAAATAAATGACATAGCCAGAACTGCTTTAAAATTCCTTCTCCAAGCCAGGTTAGATCAGCCTTATCAGTGGCCTGAATGCTGAGAAATCAGCTTATTAGTATTTTGATCCAATGCACATCCAAATTTATCATGTGACTATGCTTAGATTCTCAAGATTAGGTAATTTATTTTATATAAACATTGAGCATTCTTAGCAAAGTTATTAGTTGGTGCACTGATAACAAATCAAGGCAATCACTGCAGATCTGATGGCATCATCAGAGATATAATCACATCAACTGATAAGATAATCTACTGCTAAATGAGATTGTGGCTATGCAAGGCCATTAATTTGGCATTATACCTTGACAATAAAATAAGCATATTTTAGTAGAAATAGATGTAAACCCCTATATATTGGGTATCATTTTGATTGCTTAATCAATCTACACACAATAGAAGTTGTTTAAAAATAATTTGTGGCAAACTGAAATTTAATTATTGAGGAAAATTAAGCAGACTTTGGTTAAATGCTTATATATTAACAAGAAAACCACCAAATCCTCTTATGCTTGATATTTTTAAAAAGATCTAATCAATACACACCTAATAAAAAAATATAAAGGCATTTGGGGGAGAATCAAGGGAGATATTAATAATTTACAGAACTAGAGCACTAAAAACATTGAAAAACTTTCTCTTAACTAGAAAAATTTATGCTAAGTCTCTTGAAACTGGAAAATGGAGGCCCAATGATTAGAAAATGGCCTAAAATAACTAAAAAATGTTATACATCACAAAAAAGAGAAATAAAATGAATAGAGGGAGATTCTGTGATATTTAGTAGGTTGTTGATTGCCTATGCTCAGAATTCCCAAAAAGTGGATATTTTAGGCCCAAGGCAATAGTATACTTCAGGTCAATAGTTTAACAATAGCCTATTTATCACATAGAGTAAGCTTAGCAAGATGGCCTCCAGGATGGTTTTCCTTGTCCATCTCCAACTCTCTACTAATCCTCCAAATAGTAGACTTTTCTAGACCAGTCTAAGCCCCAATCTGATGCAGAAAATGCCCTTGAGCAAAAAGAAAAGCAACAATAGAGCATTATGCAGGAGAAATAAATTTCATGATAGTAGTTGAAGATTAAGATGTGGATCAACTAACTTTAGCAATAGGCAGAGACTTTAGCCAAGCTGAGCATGTGTGGATATTTACATGTAATACTATGTAGTCTAACAAATGATGAGTTCACTAGTGATATAAGATAGGATGATGGGAGTTTAGCAATCACATCTAATTTTAACATGCTTACATAACTACAAACTAAGAAAACTCAGATATAAAGAAGCTGCTGGAATTTAACACTAGTATAGAAAATGGAAATCAATAAGCTTTTATTAGTGCTGAGTTAATGCAAATATGGGAGATCTAAAGAAGGAAAGCAAGGCATTATGACATGCCTGATATCTTTAGTACTACTTTCTTGGGACCACTGACTGTGGCAGGTGACAATTAACTGCAGAATACTTTTATCACCACAATTTGGTGACTTTAATGTGAAAACAGAATAATTGTCCTTAGTAACTAAATGAAAAAGATAAGTCAAAAAGCAGCAAGGCAGAAATAGACTTTGGCATGCATATTGCAATGATTTAGAAGCAATAAATGAGATATAATATAAGTACTACTTTTAGCCTCTAAGCTGCTCTAGTTCTTTAGCTATCATTCAAATGAGTGTGGTATTTTCAACACCATATCAGGTTCTGCTAACCTAGGAGCTTACTCTGTTAAGCAGGAATCTACTAGTTGAGTCTCACTAAAAAAAGAGACTTACACAGAGATCCAGAAGTAGTGCTGGGGATTAGCATTAAAAGAGTGATAGAAAGAAGGAAGAGAAACAATTTAAAGGAAAGAAATAAAGAATATAGAAAAATGAAAATGGAATTCAGAAAAGAAAAGTAGTGTAAATGGAATTAGAGACTAGTAGTAAGGAAATGGAGTTGAGATAGAGGATGCAAAGTCAATATGGGGAGAGTAAATAAATAAAGGAAGTGCAAGTAAAACTAAATCAAAGAAGAAAGAGGAGAGGAGAAATAAATAAGAATAGATCGAGAATAAAGTAAAAGGAAGAAAATAAAGTAAGATAATAAAATGCAGATTAAGAGAAGATATCAAAAAGAAGAGTTAGAAGATTGAAGCCAAGATGAGTTTGGAGAAAAGAGGTGGAGTAAAAGGGAAACTTAAGGAGTTAGAAATAGAGATAAGGAGAAATAAACAAGATGAGGCAGCAACAAAAAAGAGTTGAGGAAGATAAAGGAGATCAATTTGGAGATAGAGATATAGAGAGATAGAGTAAATGAAAAAAAGATGAGACAAGGAAAACTAAGAGATAAGAAAGACTGGAAAAGTATGGCAATATCAAAACTGGTGTATTGACTACTGAGCTCCTTCCTAAGTACTTGCAGGATGTCTCAGGCTTTGAAAGTGATTATGCACCAGAGGAGATCAAGCATTAGCAAGATCAGGTAGTAGAATAATTATATGGGAGTTGGAACTTATAGGACAATTATGCAGAGCAGCATTTACATGCTGTCAGGAGTAATCTAACTCTATTGGAGAAGTTGGGCATAGTCTAATTATTGAGGAGTGGTGGCTTAAAGAAACTCAGTGATTTTAATAATTAGATCAGTGATGGTTGAGTATTAAAAGAGAATAAGGTGGGGATCAGTGTAGTTATATCTAGGAGAGTGTGGTGGAGTCATGACATAGCCTCTCTACACTCACAAAAATCTCTTCAATTGACACTGCCCTCTCAAATCAGGCATCTACTCTTACAATCATGGCCTAAATTTTCTATACTGCAAAATCTGCTATATGTTAAAACTCACATGCTGCAGCCATACAAAGGAGTAATGTATTCAGCCTAGGGGAAAAATGGCTGAGAAGACAATTGAGGAATTAAGAACTATGCACTTAGCCACATGAGGAGGAGCAAAGGGAAGAAAATCAAAGTAAGGAGGAAGGTTTATCAACATCAAAGATGGCATTGAATTAAAAAGACTAGATGGGCAAGCTTATATTATTGATATTGATAACCTTCAGAAGATTTAGCTCAAAACCATTGCTAAGCCAATGAAATTTGCTAATGCTATAACTACTGATAGCACTAATTTCTTCTAATACAGAGGCTTCATAGCTCATAAGCAATGATTAACTGAGATACTCATTCAATCTCTATCTTGCATAATTGCAAAATCATTCTGGCAACTACAATTATTATTATAGCAAATTCTATGAGCATTACAAAACTCATATTGCTTGCAGAAAAACTCTTCTACATAGATTCTGCAGCAGCTGTTCACCTATCCCTATGTGTAACTCAGATTGAAATAAGAAAAATACAATTACAAGTTCAAAATCAAATGGAAATATATCTTGAAAATGCCTTATACATCTCCATATCTGCTATTTAACTCATCTCTATCTCTGCATTGACTGCTAGCATAAAGGCCCTCATTACATCTAGCCAAATAGAGTTACTATCTTAGACAAAGACTCAAGAACTCTGCTAGCTGTAGGACTACTAATTCTGGGACAATATTTTTATATGATTAAGTTACAAAAAGCCTTATCTGGATATGCCTTAATCACCACACAGTAATCTGTATGGCACTAGTATCTTGATCATGCCAACTACTAAGTTATTGCCACAATGGCACAAAATAGCCTTCTGCCAAGTTTGCTATCTGCCTCCTTCCTTACACAACTTAAATATAACATCTGCATCCTTGGCAAATAGATAAAAACACTGGTTTCAAAGGTGTAGAAAGAGGGGCAAAGGGCAAATAAAGGCTACAAATAGCTTGGATATACTTGGCTGATTCTATGAATATGCAATGATATATAGACAACAAATATATTATAGATCTGATTGACAATTATACAAATATGCCTTGGTCAATCTCTTTGAAAATAAAACTCCATTTGAATTATAGTATGTCTGTACCTCTGATTACTCATATATGCACAAAATTGGCTGTAGAGTCTTTGTACTTATATTACATCAATACAACCCCAAACTCAATGCACAAGGAGTAGAGTGTATTTTTATAAAATATCCACAGAACTTAAAGGAGTACAAATGCTATAATTTATGCACTAAGAAAGTTTACAAATCTTATCATATACATTTTATGAAATGACACAATAGCCTTTAGATGCCAGTAGAAGGCACTAACAATTGTGAACAAATACAAGTTCATTAAGCCAACATCAATTAATGATATTCACAAAATGTCATCCATTCAACTATTCTCTATAAACAATAACAACAAGCTAATATACCTATTTACAATATTACCCAAAGCCCATTCTGATGCATCATGCAAACATGACAATAATACAGCAATAGTACCATGCCACTCTAATTGAATCTAGATTCTTATAGCAAAAACCATCTACCAGTCACATGCATTAAACAAGCCATATAAGACTTATATAAAACTAGTGACAGATTACATGCATCTTGAATAGAGGCATGCAATAAACAACAAGGAACAACATTTGATGATGTTGCCTGACCACAATAGATGATCTATAATGATCAACAAATTAATCTCAGACAACTTCTATCAAGTACACAAATAATAGGAGAATATAAAGAACTGAAATTGCTTAAGGATATGGGCATCTATAAGCTAGTTCTATTAAACCAAGTTTCATCAGGTTATAAGATACAGAAAGGCAGGCTTGTATTCAAAATTAATTAAAATCAAGAAAGATAAAAACAGAAAGGCAGTATGCTTTAAAGTATAACTTGTATTTAAATGGTTTAAATAAGTATATGTAAATAAATGCTCTCAATGCTTTTTCAATTGGAAATTTTAGTTGATTCCATTTAGGATATACTATTCAATCAAATTTAGACTATATCTGGAACTTGTGGCTGCAGAATTAGTCATAGTCATATAGTACAATAATTAATTTCCATAATAGTATAAATAAGATTTTTCAACATGTATATTATTATTGACTTCTCAGTTGGAGAACTTTTGGATCTTGATGAATACCAATTGTTTCAGTTTTCTAATGGTGTAAGGAGGAGTAGCCTTTTAGGTAGATATAGTTTTATTTCAACCAATTGAATGGTTTTAGATATAGTATGAGATTTGTATAATAAATTGTATCTTTGAAGGCAGAAAATTGTTCTTGAGCTGAAAGCCAAAGAAGTAAAGCCACAAAAAGCTAGAGGTTCAAAAGGAGCAAAATGACAGTTTAAAAACATAAGTATGTAAGAAAACTCATAATGTACTATACTTACAATATATAAGTTAAATAAGCTCAATATGGCTTTATATGCATTTTAAGCTCATTTTAAGTAAAGAATACCATTTAATTGTGGCAAAAGGAAGGCAATATGGGACTTGCTAGTATTAAATAATATTTCTTAAAAATTATGAGAGCTTTGTGGAATTACACTTGCCATTTTATTCATAAAATATGACCTTAATAAATATAGCCATATTTCAAAAGTAATATTCTAAGATTTTTATTATTACAATGCTCTCCTCTCATAATAATCTTCTAGCAGCAACATGTAACATTTAATACAAAGTATATCATACCAAGGTAATTCTATAGCAACAAGTAGCATAAGTACAATTACAAGTTCATGACTTTAAGCAATGTTATATATTGTTATTACTCTCCTAATAAACTTGATGTTAGTTGCATCAGTAATAAAATATCATGTCATCATTAGAGTCAGCACTAAAATTAGAATTATAATACTTGTATTTCTAATGCTTACTTTCTTCCTACTCTAGATGCTGTCATTATTTATTTTTATAAAGCTGCCATTTTCTCATGTTCTTGCAAAGACACATATGATAAGCCTTTTTCAAATGGAAAATATGACTTCTATACTTGAAAAGAAGAGTTAGAATCATTATGACTATAGAATTTGCTGCAATTATTTAAAGTCCTTCAGAAAGAAGAAATAGATAAATGGAAGGACATATTTTGAAGCATAATCTAGTGTGACTTTAAGCTACTATCTCTATATGCAATATAATAATATGGACTTGTATATATTCTATAGTATAAAAGTTCTTTTTTTTATTTTCACTTTGTGGTTATTTAATACTCATTATTACTTGCTCTTAAGATAGAGAAATTGGGCCTGGAAATACTTGCAGGATCTTATCTTATTATGATGTAATAACTTTATTACTTAGCAATGTACTAGAAGAAATCCTTGAGTTATATAAATAATCTCTTATTTTGAATGATAGTGCATACTCTAAATCTGTAGCTTTTTTGAGCAATACTATAATGAATTTAATATAAATCACTCCTTCTATCATGTTATCTGCAAGGGGCACTATGCACATCCTAATACATGCTAACTTAGTGATTAAAGCAATTACTATATTAGACATGCCTTTTAACACATATATACCTGGTATTCCAACCTCTGTGTTGCATAGAATAGTAATGGGAGAAATAGTTCAATCCAGAATTACTATACTATTGACTCTAAAGTACATGGCTTCTTTAGTAGAAGGAGATTCTGGTTCTTTTCTCTCATTTAGATTTATATCAATGCTAAGTAAAGTGCTAATAGTTCTGTAAATATTTTCACCTCTGTGCCTTCAGTTTACCCAGCTCCTTGTCCAATTGAACTCTCTTAAAAAAGAATCTAGCCAAGTACAAGGAGATAGAGGCATTTTCTAGTATAATGAGGAGAAGCCATCCTGCCCAATGCTATAGATGCCTTTCTCTATAGTGCAGTTTTGGTATTTCTCCTAAACTAGAGTTATTGCAGACTCCCCAAACCTTAGTTCCCTATTATAATCCCATTACACTCTTCTAAGCATGACCATACTGACTCTGTGCTTTTCTTTCTTTTCTGATACCTAACTATCAATAATCTAATTATTGAGCTTTTCCAAAGTTACTACTTCTCAAAATTAGAGAATACTTAACATTTTCAATGGAGCCAGATTACTCTCAACACTGCACAAACACTACTCTGCATAACTATCCTGCAGCTCTTGATTCCCATGCAGTTGTTTCACCACCTAATTATACTAAGTCTCAATTTCCTCCAGCACATAATTGCTTCTAAAGTTTGAGATATCTTGTAGGTACTTAGGGAGCAGCTCCATAGTCAGTATAGTAGTTTTGATATTGCTTTGCCCATACTTCTCTAGTTTTTCTATTTACTTTCAGTCTCCTCCATATCTTTACTTCTATTAAATCTTATTTCATCTCTTTCCCAAATCTATTCCATCTCTCTTCTCAAGTTTTTTTCATCTTTGCCTTATCTCATCCATTGCATTCCTCTTCATCTCTATCTCTTCTAACTTCTTCTTCTCCCATTTTTTCTTTTCCTTGACTTAACTCAGCTTCAACTTTCAATTCTTCCAGCCTTTTCTTTTTTAAATTCCACTCTATTATTTTACTACCTCTTCTTCTTCCTATTTTACTTTCTATCCATCTCTTTCTATTTCATCCACCTCCTTCCATTCCCCAATCCAATTTCCTCTTCTCTCTTTACTCAATTCCTACTTCTATCTCAATTTTGCTTCTCCATCTTAACTCTATTTCTTTATCTACTTATTTCTATTTTATCTACTATATTTCTTCTTTGATTTTCCAGTTTCCTTTTTCCTCTTTATATACTACCTACTTCATTCATAGTTTTATTATCTCCTCTATTCCCCACAATCTCTTAGTGCCTAACTCTGGTACTAATTCTAGACCTCTATATAAGCCTCCCTTTTCAATGACAGACAACTAGTAGGTTCCCACTTAACAGAGTGAGTTTTCAGGTTAGCAGAACCTGATATTCCCCTTTTTAGTAGATGTGCTTACTTAATTCCTCATTCAAATACTCCACTGGATGAAAAATTTGTTATGAGGCAATCTTCTTTAGTGAATCACCTTAATTAGAGGCTCAACTATTTTTCTTTTTTGGAGAATATTTTTAGACCTGTTTCTAACCACTTTAGATTCACCAAGCCTCAAGAAAGTTCTTCACTCTTCATTTTTTAACCTACAACTCACCTTGAAATTCTCATTCTTGTTTTTCCTCTAGATAAAATAACTAGTTATATTTTTCTTACAGAGTAGATTCTAGTCTTTTATATAGTAGAAGGAGTTCTTGAATATTTACCCTTATGGAAAAATAGCTCATGGATATGATCTATGTGGGAGGCAAAGATGCTAACTATGCAGATTAGTAAAACTTGTTTAGTTCTCTAGAAATTGATAGATTTACCTTTTGTCAAGCTTTAACTGCTTTTTTTAATGACTCTTGCCTGACCTTTGATTGCTAATATTTGATACTGGGCACACTTTTGGTTATGCTTGCTAGTGCCTTAATTACTGGGCAAGTAGCTTATTTACTTGTCTAAAACAAACTAGTATTGGATGCTTATAGTTATTCTTATTAATCACCTCCCTAGTATGCTTACTATAATTTATAATTTGGCAGAATTACTAGACAGAGTCAAATTGATTTGGGTGTGCATTGAATCAACATACTGATAAACTGATTTTTTAATATTTAGACCACTGATAAGGCTTATTGTTAGAAACCTGCCCTTAAGTTAAGAAGTTTCTTATATAAGTGCCATTTGCATTCAAAGTCCACTTTTCTCCACAACCACTCTTTAATATTCATTGCTTATTATGTTCACTCATTTAACTAGTTAGATATTAAATTATTAAAAATATAAATTTACATATTTTCGATGTCTTACTAAGGACAAAAATGTATATCTGAGGGTAATGAAAGTAAAGGCCAAAATAAAGATGTGTGTCAAAAGAAGGTTAGACATGAGGTATATTTAAAGCATTGAGTTAGAGATATAACTGATACACCACTTTATAAAATCATTTTATAGACATTGAAGCTCAAGTTAATAATGAAGACTCTAAGATGGCAGAAGAAGACAACAATGATAGTTTATGCAGTTGCTCTTTCTCTCTATATATATACATGGCTGACAATGTATGGATTATAAATAACTTTATTAAAGACAGTTCACTTATTGCATTAGATCAAAGTCTTTCTTATTATTTACTTGCTATTAAATAAAACTGAGTAGACAGTAATATAGAATGGGGTGCTTTACTTATTTGTACTTGTGCCTGCTTGTTCTGTCAACAACTTTTGTCTAGCACAAACCATTAGTATACCTTTTGATAAAGTGACATATATCTGGCAGATTGCTATAAAAGTATGCCTCATTTTTTGCTCTCTTTTATTTTTATATCTCCTTTTTCATTAGCCAGGATATGAGGAAATTATGGCATCTATTCTTATGAAAAAGCTTATTCATACAAAAATTAATACATGGGATGTCAAATCAATTATTGGCTCCATTTCCCAACTGTCAGAAAACCACTCTTTGGGAGGTACATTATTCTATATTTCCTTCTAATTTTCAGGCTTTTTTACTTTAATTTATTTGCCTTTTACTGCCTTCATCAAATTCCTCATTGGCTAAACTATGAAAATAAACTTCTTTATTGATTTGGAGCCTTTACTAGATGCTAAGAAGTAGATCACTTTTGATAAGGACTCCATTAGAGACCTTGTCAAAAGTGATTCAACTTATATAGCCCCATACCCTAGTAACTATGAGGGCAATCTCTGGAGGCTATGGCTCTGGTAGAGGAAAATCCAAAAATGTATTAATAAATGTGAGATAGATACAAATAATAAGGTGATAACCTAGTAGAAGAAAATTCAAAGAGAATGCAATAAAACTAAAGCCTTCATCTCCTATCTACTTCATTTTTTATTACCAAAAGAAACTGATAAAATGGCATTTTAGATTTTTGAAAAATTAAGCCACTATGCAAGCTTGAAAATTGTATTTAGCAGAAGCTGAGTTGATTATTTTTGTTAGTCTTGTTAGAAATTACAAAATATTGTATAACTAACAATTGCATACTAAATATTTGCTATATTATAAACAGTCTTTGATATTAATAAATTAAAATCATATGTAACTAAGTGAGTAAAACAAAGATTAGAAAAGTCTATAACTCATAATAATATAACTATAGTCCATGATAAAGTGACTGAAAATTAGAGCTCAAGTAAGTACAGTCTGAATAAGAATAAAAAAAATACAAATAGTCTTAAGTATATAATGACTAAGCATATAATAAGTTTATTAATTTATAACATTACTTTTCCATTAAAGCAAGTACTTTAGACAAGCTTATAGTGTGATATTATCCAATATTAGGGTGGAGGACAAAGAATAAAGAATTGTATTCTATAAAAGAAATTTAATATGCTGCTTAAGGGTAATTACAATGGAAGTTGTAGTGCTTCATCCTACATATGGTCTTTCTTCTTTTAGGTATTTGACAATGACAATTAATCTCTTTAAATTACTAGATATTTAAGTTTTCCATTTCATAGTTATAATTTAAGGATTTCTACTAGGTTTCAGTTTTCTTCTTTCATATTTAAAGTTATATAAAGAATGAATTGATTGAATTCATTAAGTTTGTATTTTTGTAGTTTTAATACATGAAAAATGAGATGCATGCACTAAAATTTTAATAGTTTAAGGCAGTATGCCATAATAGAGTACTTCTTAGTTATTTTAAAGAATGTTAGGAGTTATACTAAAAAAAGATCTAAAAAGCATATTAGACTAATGACATGAAGTATATTATTGCCTTGGGCCTAAGAATATTCACTCCTTGGAGATTCTGAGCAGGCAATCAGCAATCTGCTGCTTGTCACAAAATCTTCCTCAATTTATATTATTTCTCCTCTCTGTGATATATAATATTTTTCAGTTATTCTGGGCCATTTTTTAGTTATTAATCCTCCAATTTTCTGTTTTAAGAGACTTGGTATAAATTTTCCTTACCAAGAGAGGGTCCTTCAATGCTTTTGATGCTTCAGTTCTATAAACTACCAATATCTCCTTCAGTTCTCCACTAAGTACCTTAAGATTTTTTTATCAAGTTTAAATTAATTAAATGTTTCTAATAATACCAAATACAATAGTAAGATTCAATAGCTATTTCATTGAGATAGTCGCATTTTACTAAAGCTTGCTCAATTTCACCAATAGCTAAATTTAACTTTTTCCATTAAATTACTGATTCTTCTATTATTTTGCCATAGCATATCTTTAAATAACTTCTATTATATGTGGATTAATTAAGCAGTCAAAACAATATCCAATATATGGAGGTTTACATGTGTTTTTGCTAAGATATATATATTTTACTATTAAGGTGTGATGCTAAATTGATAGCATTATACAGCCACAACTCCATTTAGCAGCAGATTATTTTATCCTCCAGATCAGCAGCTGAGATATTTTATAGAATGGTGAGTCTTCTACTAAACTCTCTATATCTATAAAGGCATCATATTTTATATGTATTTTTTGATTATATATATGCTATTGGGCTTTATATACCATTGTAGCTTTATATGTTGTACTATCTTGTGACTTTGTATAGCATATATATAAGTTATATATACTATTGTATTTTATAAACTTGCAGTTGCTTAATATTAACTTGCATAATGATTTTAGCAGTTAAATGCCTTTATAGCCATTCTGGCAAATAATGTATTCCTATACAAGATTAAGTACAAAGCAAAGAAAGCAAGCTTAAATATATAAAGGCTTGCAGAAAGAAAGGATAGAAGGCTCCTAATCCTTAATTTGCTTTTATTATAGCAAATAAGCAGTTGAGCCTTTTAACCACCACCTTAAATACCTCTAAGGCAAGCTGGCAGTGCTTGAAGAGATGGGTGAGAGCTGGTGAGAATTTAGTTGCATTTGTGAGCAAGTGAAAATTTAAGTGCTGGTGGCCTAATTGCACTGAAAATAGCAGATTCTTTTAAACATCACTTTAATTACTTGAAGAATCTTCTTAAGGCTTATATTACTTATAATAGTCATAAATTTTTAATTAGAGAATAGAGACAAAGAAATGTATCATACCATTTTTAATATACATATTTCCAGAAGAAAAAAATTTTAAATAATGGCAAGAGTTTTTTTTCCTTGGAAATATATGCATAAGAAATGGTATAATACATTTCTTTTTCCCTATTTCCTAGAAGAAAGATATTAGCTGCCAGCAGTGAATTTAATTGTATATTATTTTGATATGACTACATTTTTATAGGCAGATTAATGTAAAGCTGCTTCTTTGTGCCACAAGTGCTTTCAACAAGTTTGCAAAAGACTCTCTGAGCCTTCACCATGGTTTCAGCATTGGTTCTAGCAGAAAACTATGCTAGATTTGGTGTTATATATGCCTTTACTATCTATATTTATTTTTATTTTCTTTTATATTATTTTACTGCCACTACTGCTATCTCTGTGCATGACAAGGTATCTTTGTTATTCTTTGTGCAAACCTTAATTTATTCTACTCCTAATATCCAATCAAGCTCCACAGCTGTAATGTCAAGATATTTGAAAATGCATATATTTCTTACTTAATATTTAGATTTACATGATTATAATACTTTATATATTAATTAAGCTGTCTTACATTATATGTTAAGGCATTTGAGGACTTTTTTATAATACTAAACTATATACTCTCCTTGATTATAATTAATCTTGTAACTCATCTTTTTCTTATCTCTAAATATATAAAGAATGTCAAGCTTAGATGCATTTCTTTTTTATTTGCTAACTTTTAGTGGCTAATGCACCTTCAAGTATAAAAACTATTGGGCTTAATGTTGATTCAGCTTTTTGCAATATTTTCACTCACTTAAAGAATTGGCACCTTCTTGTAATCATTATTAATAACTTTATTCACTTTAATCTGCCTTTACTTTAGTGCATTTTATATTGATAATTTTTCATTCTCATATTACTCCTACAATGCTAGTCTTTCTTTTATTTACTTTTATAATGAATCTTTGATTTGGTCCATCACCACTAGTTTAAGTTCTAAATAAGCACTTTTCTTGTACTCTATCTTCACTTATATAGAGCCTATATAGCTTTTTGTCAGCAAATATAAAAGTGACCTCTAAAGGCTATAGCTCAGTCACATAGCTAGCAGAGAGAAATTTAAAGTTGTATCAATAAAGGTAAGATAAATATTAATAATAAGGTGCTAACCTAGTAGAGAGAAATCTAAAAAAAAACAAGTTTAAAGATTTACTCTGCTTGTTGATAGAAAATATTCCAAGGTTAAGTTATAGTTATAGTCATGGTCATGGTCATATCATAGTGAGAAATTGAATCACTTTTAATGAGGGCTCTAATGGTCAGAATCTGGCAAAAGCTTTCAATCAATGAGAAAGTTTGTTTTTATAGTCTAGCCAGTAAGAAGTTTAATGAAGACACTCAAGAGCAGATGAATTAGATTAAAAAGGCCTGAAAATTAGAAAAAAACATAGAGTAAGAGACCTCCAAATGGGTGGTTCCCTAATAACAAAGCCATTTTTTTACTTAGTAAAAATCAGGCAAAGTACTTTATAAAACTTGCTAAATAGGCTTTAAGTATAGAAATAACATTGAAAAACACAGAACATCTATTGCTCTTTATTATGTCTATCTTAGACTCTCTCTATAATTTGAGTTCACCATCCTTCTCTTTACACCTTCTAGGCTTTATTTAACTCATTGAGTAGTCACTTTCTTTGGCACAAACTGCACAAAATTATATTGGCAATAATTAGTAATAGTATTAATGAGTTTGCCATTAATATAAAATAGAATTATAGGAATCACCTTTCTTATTAATCATGTGGCCTATTAAATTAGTGCACTATACTTATATATTTAGCATAATTTATCTAAAGCATTAATTTTCTAAAGCATTAATTTCAATAACTATTAATGTCAATGAATATTTATTTAGGAGTCAATGATAAATAGCAAGCCAGAGTAGCTTAATATGAGATTCTGGCTATTATTCTTCAGTAAGAGATATAATACCAAGTGTTAGCAAATAACTAGCTTTGCCTTCTTTATAAGGAATATAAAGAAGATATGAAAAACTTTAACTCTAAAGCCATTAGCTTCTACTACTACATAAGTGAGAATTTATATTGTGACTATCTCATTGCCTTCTAGAGAATGTAATTCTTCTTAGAATTCTACAACAACTTTATATTTTTACCTTGAGAGCTGGCTTTAACAAGTCAAAAGCAATAATGGTAAAAGCAGTGAAGTAGCTAAAGGCAGGACCATTAAGTTATTGATATGTCTGTCTCAAGAGTAAGACTTGACAAAGCTATGAATTATTAAAAAATCTAAATAAAACAGATTTCTGCTAAAAACTATAAATACATTCTATAATGTGGAAGCTCTTTAAATCTTGCTATAGTAATGCAGAATTAGGTTTTTTGGATTAGTCTGAATAGAGGCAATCATAAAATATCTCCTTCAATTCTTCTTCAAATGCCTCCAGACCACAGATTAATCAGCCCTTTCTGGCAATATCAAACATGATAGAGTTCAGTAGCCTTCTTGTTGAGATATAGGCATTTTACTAATACCTGCTCAATTTTCCTCAATAACTAAATTTAGCTTTTCCCATTAAATTGCTGATCCCTCTATCAGTTTGCCACAGAATGCCTTCAGACAACTTTCATTGTGTGCAGATTGATTAGGTGATCAAAATGATACTTAATATATAAGCATTTACCTATAGTCTTGCTAAAATATGCCTATTTTATTGTTAAGAGGTGATGCTAAATTGATGGCCTTGCACAGCCACAACCCCATTTAGCAGTAGATTATCTTATCAGTTGATGCAATCATATCTCTGATGATGCCATCAGATCTACAGTAATTGCTTTGATTCATTATTAGTGTACTAACCAACAACTCTGTTAAGAATGCTCAATGTTTACATAAGATAAATCACCTGATCTCCAGAACCTGAGCAGGATCACATGCTTATAGTCACATGATAGAATTGGGTGTGCATTGGATCAAAATACTGATAAGCTGATTTCTTAGCACCTAGGCCACTGATAAGACTGATCTAATCTAGGTTGGTGAGGGAATTTTAAGGTGGTTCTAGCTATGTCATTTGCCCACAGTTTTCAGCAGAAGTCTATATTTATTTAGACTTTTTCATAATCAATAGCTTTGTTATATCTCATAGTTTGAAACTAATATATCAATATTCTGATGGAACATTTTTAATAACTTCTGATCAATTCACACTTGATAAAAGAGGTCTGGAGGCATTTGGTGGAGAACTGAAGGAAATATTAACAATTTATAGAATTAAAGCACCAAAAACATTGGAGAACTTTCTCTTAGCCAGAAAAATTTATATTGAATCTTTTAGGACTGAAAAATGGAGGCTTAATGACTGAAGAATAATCCAGAATAATTATAAAATGTACACATCACAGGGGAGAGAAATAATATAAATAGAGGGATATTCTGTGATAAGTAGCAGATTTTTAATTGCTTATACTCATAATCCTTAAAGAGTTAATATCTTGAGGCTAGAGTAGTAATATACTTTAGATCATTAGTCTAATATAGTCTTTGCACCTTTTTTTAGTGTAATTGAGGTTGCATTGATTGGAAACTAATAAACTCTATTACTTACTATTATATTTTATAAAAGTATTTTGTAAAGTGTAATTTAGCTTTTAATGAAAGCTAGTTCATTTATAATTGCCTCTATTTAGATTAATCCAAATAACTTAATTTTGCATCAGCATAATTTAGCTTCTTTATTCACTACAACTAATATTGCACTAGATGGGAAGATGAAGTCATGTTTGGTGGCCTCCACCATTAAGTAACCCAAGTTGTTATTTCATCTTTGTAAGTTTATCCCTCTTTTAGCTATGTACTTTGTCAAGAAAAAATAAAAAATTAGATGCAAGTTGAAGATATATTACATTCACAATATCTGCTGGTACAAGTAGATAAATACTTATAACTTATGTGCCAAAGTTGGAAAAGGAAATAATCTAAATTTAGAAAAAGTCTAAATTTATTATATATTTGTCATGATATGCTAAGTGTAATGCAACTCTAATGAAGTATAGTAGAGATGTAATAAGTGGAATAAGTTAGTTAAGTGCTAGATTTAATAGTTGAGGAGTCTGAATAAGTTCTTAGTAAATGCAAAGCTGTTAAAATGATAGTGGTGATGGTAGTATAATAGTGCAGTTATTAATAGCTACAAAAAATAAAGGCAGTAGGTGCAAGTAATGAGCAAGCAAGTTCAGCATGCATAAATGTTAGTTTATATTATAGTACTACTAGCTAAATGTAGTCATTGGCAGTACTGGTGATATTTGAATTTTATATTATGCACATCAAAGTTTTTTACTGGCTTGCCACTGTTAGGACTTATCTTTTTTTATTCAATCTTATAGTGCATTATTTTACCTTCACAAAGCAGTCACTATTTAATAGCATTAAGTTTTATATATGTTATAATATTTTTTTAAGGACAATCTTTAAAGGCTATGGCTTAGTTATATAGCTAGCAAAGAAAAATCCAAAGTATATTAGAGTATATATTAACAATATTCTAATAACTACATTTAGCAAAGAAAAAAACAAGTCTAAAGATCTTCTATACTAGGATAAATGCTTTTAGGGCATTTAAAGCATGAAGCATAATTGTATAAGATAATAAAACCTTAAAAAATTGAAAATTGCTTAAACAAACAATTTCCCAAATAAGATAGAAAAACTCTGAACTTTGGAAGTTAGAAAGGCAAACTCTGGATTATGTAAGCATTCTATATGCAATGTTGAAGGAGCCACACTTATTTGCATAATAGCTAAAAAATTAGAGTACTATAGTATTTGTATTAAGTAAAACTTATAATTTTGGAGCTTTTTTAATGCCTTGAAAAGTCTTTTACTTCACACTGAGTTTTGATACTGAATTTGATGTATTGGTTTGGAGTGCTTCTCAGAATAACAAAGATTCAGAAATGCAAAGAGTTTTAAGAAATTTTAACCTAAGTAATTTACTTTTAAAAAGCATTGAGCTATTGCCTATTAATTGCCTGCTTATTTTCCACTCAACTTAGGCTATTTATACTCCTGGAACAGTACACAGACTACTAGCTGTCTTCTCATTTTCAATAATATATCTATTTTTTTAGTTTCCTTTTTAAATGCTTATTTTAGTGCCACCAACCAGCTCCTTGTGCTATTATTCATTCCTGCTATTTTTAGCTGTTCTTTCCCCATTTGTCTCTGCTACTTCTGGCTTGCTTCTATTTATAACTACTTCTTGCCCCTTTTATCCTTTTTTTTGCATTTTATACTTCTTTTGATATTCTTCTATTCTTGTTTTTTCTTTTCTCTTTTAATTAGCTCAATTTAATAATTGTTAGATCAGATCTTCTTTCTTGATCTAAATCATTTCAGTTTGATTTCATTTTGCTTTCTCTACTAACTTCATGCTTTTTCTCCTCATTGCAATAGTTAAAATAATGTTTTGATAGCTTGAGCTTATTTCTTTCTTTTTATACTTTCTATATATTTATTAAGGGTTTTTAGACATTTAATTTATTGAAACTGCTTTTAAGAGGCTTATAGTTTTCAGCTTTTTCATAACATATTTATTTTAACTTCTGGAGCTTATTATGTCTCATACTATTGTTATAGCATTATATTAGTATAATATTTTTTCATTATTCTGGATCATTTTCTAGTTTCAAAAGACTTGGTATAAATTTTCCTGGGCAAGAGAGGATTCTCCAATGTTTTCAGTGCTCTAATTCTATAGATTATTAATATCTTCTTTTTTGTCAAGTGTGAATTGATTAAATTTTTTTAAAAATACTAAATACAATAGGATTTGATAGCTATTTCATTAAGATATTAGCATTTTACTAAAACCTGCTTAATTTTCACCAATAGCTAAATTGAACTTTTTCCATTAAAATGTTGATTTCTTTATTAGTTCACTATAAAATGTCTTTAAACAACTTTCATTGTATGCAGATTAATTAGCATTGTGAAACCTTTGAAATTATTATAGCCAATATTTATAACTTTCTTTCAACTATACTTATGAAGGTCACCTATGAACTTTATTATTTGCTTTATAGTCTTAATTACTTTGCTTTTTATTAGCTAAGGTCACTAATAACTTAGCATTATATCTTAGATTAAACTGGATTGTGACAAATGTAAATAAGTTGATGCTAAGAGCAAAAAATATAATGTGAAAGTGTAACAAAGCATGTTAGAAAAATTAAAAGGTAAGCTATAAGTAGAGTTATGGGAGGAAAGAGCCTTTAGTTTAAGTTACACCTAGAAAGTAGTTTAGATTATTAATAAGCATGTAAAATAATATTTTCAAGCTCTTTTCTAATTCTATTTATTTCCTTGTTGAGTGCAAAAAGTGAAAATTGAATCTTTAATGAGTTTAAGAGATAGAAGTTATGCTTATAACTATTCTTATAAATTCAAAAGATTTTAGAATCCTTGAGCTTCCTCTGAAAGTAGTGGTAAAACTTCTAAAAAGCATTGAGGATGCTTGCAAGGTAATTTTAAAGTTTTTATATGTTATCTTCTAGACTATAACTTACAAATCTAATCAAGTACATTACTTATCTTCAATAGTGGCAGGAGTTAATAATCTTATTTATCATATATTGGAGTTCTCCTTCTGCCTCTATGGGAGGAAGTGGCTTACTTTATTTGAATTAGTGAGACCTAGTAATTACAAATACTAGTAAATATCCTAATCCTCAGTCTGTAATACAACAACTATAGTTTGTACTTAATAATCACAGATACTAGTAAGTATTCTAATCTATAGTATAGTTAGTTGATATTTGAAGTTTGTAATTAACTTTAACTTATCCTCAGTTTATGATACAATGACTGAGGATGTTGTCTATATATTAGTGGATATATATATGTATCTAATCTATTTTATCTATTCTAATGTGATAAGTATAATATTGAAAGAGTAATTGTCTGTCTCTTTGATAAAGCACACTTACAGTGTTATTATTTCTAGAATGTAATACTCCTCCTCACTGTAAATGCTCCTCCTCATGTGAAATTATTATAATTTCATGATATTTTGTAACTGAATGAACTTGGAAGTGAATAATGCTTTTGTGAAGGCATTGGCTACATTGTCTTTAATGTTGATATATTGCAGGGTGGCATTCTCATAACACATCCTATATAGTCAAAGGTATATAGTGCCCCAACTTCTAAGATAATACCCTCAGATTTGTACCATTGCTTACAGTCTTTGCCATTAAACTTGCTGTTATATCCAGTTTGTAGAATACCAAGTTTCTTACTTGTTTTATTTTTTGATACTAATATCCATGCTTTTAGCTTGCTAAGATTATTATCTTTGGCTTTAAGGAGAATAGACCAGGGTTTATTAGTATAATCATCAATTATATTCATAATATAAAAGTTTCCAGTATGTAATGCTACTGCAACTTTGCCTATAAGATCTATCCAAATTCTTTCCAGTCTCTTAGTTACTCTATGTTCATCTCCTTCTTTCCTTTTCTTTGATATAGGCATTTTAGTCTGTTTTCTAAGAATACAATAATCACACTTAGGTGATTCTGATGGAAAGGTTCTAAGCATACCTTTGATTATGCTATTTTGTGCCTATTTATAAAATGGCCTGGTAATTTGCATGTTCTAATAAATTATGCCAAGTTTAGATATCAGGAGTATTATGCACAGTGAGAGCATGATTAAGTTGAAGATCAAGCACATAAAGACTTTTATTTGGAATTAGGCTGCCTATAGCTACAATAATTTTTGCCTATGCCTTGATAAGAGTAGTATCAGTATTGTTGAATGAAATTTTTATACCATTATATTTTGTGAGCTTGCTAATAGAGAGTAGGTGTATAGTGGCTCCAGGAACTATAAGTACATTATCTAAATCCAGAGTTACACCTCTCTGAACATAGAAGCAGATCTTTTTAATGCCAGTTGCAACAATAGATAATCCTTCTACACCATAAATTGGATGCTCTAGAATTGGGAATAGAGATATAAAGTTGGATGGATCTGATATAATATAAATAGTTGCTCCTAAGTCAAGGTAGAAGGGCAATGTTTTGTATGGAGCTGCAATGAGTGCTGTTTTGTTGGCTTGTTTGTGATATAACCAATTTACTCCAGCTTTTACCTCCTCCTCCACAATAAAGGCATTAAACTCCAAGTTCTTAATATTTCTAAGTGAGCTTGAAGTTGGAAGAATGTCTGAAGCTAGGCCTACAAACTTTGCTTTTGCCACAGGAGTAGTCATCATCTTACTTTCTCTGGCAGCCATATATGCTATAATTAGCTCAGAATTATCTTTACGAGTAAATACACTTCTGTTAGAAGGTATAATTGTAACTTTTGAGGTCCCTTTCTTATAATACATATTCCATGCTTTAAAGTGAGCAAGGCAGGCCATCCTAGATTCTACAACCATCTGTTTAGCCATTTCACTTCTTTCCAAGATATATCAAGGTAATATATGGATAGAAAAGTTTTAGTGCCCCCCTGGACTTATATCTCTTATAGATTAACTTCACATACTTTATTGCCTTTGCTACTATAGTGGTTGCCAATACTACATCCCCAGAATTTAACTTATCTACATTAATAAGCATTTGTTCACTCTCTAGGAACTGCAGGCCTTTTTACTCTAATTTACTTATCATTAAGCTTCTTTATTAAACTCCTCATTGGCTGAACTATAAAAATAAACTTCCTTATTAGTTAGGAGCTAATTCCAAATTGTAAAAAATTAAAGCCTTCACTAAAAGTGATCTAATTCCTACTATAATATAACTGTAACTGTAACTATGACATTAGTCACATTAATTACATAACATGACATCAGCATGACTATGTTATATAGTAATGTTACATGTGACAGTCATGTGACTCAACTTCAGAATATTTTCTATTGATGGATAGAGTAAATTCTTAAACTTGTTCTCTTTGAATTTCTCTCTACCAAGTTAGCACCTTATCATTTATACCTATTTTACCTTTATTAATACATCTTTAAATCTTCCTCTGCCAGCTGTGTGACTAAGCCACAGCTTTCAGAGGTTGCCCTTACAAATTTAGATAAATTCACTAAAATTTAGCTTATCAATGACTAAACCACTTTCTCTGAACCTATTATATAACATTATAAGGATAAACTCATGCTTGCAAATAGACTAAGCTTCTTTCTCAATCTTTACCTAACTTAGCTACATTATACTATTCCTGTCATTTTAAAATTGCTTTGGCTCTAAATAATAAATTCTAACATTAACTTAAAACTATAAGCATGATGTTTAATAATAAACAAGTATGATTAGTGATAGCTATATCCCTTAAGTTATAGCATAATCTAACTATTGAAGATAAGCCTAACCTTGACTAATCCTAACTGCAAATAACTTAAAACTAGGCCATTCTTCTTTTCTAAAATCCAAAAGAAGAAAGTAAAGATGCCATTACAATAGAAGTTGACACAAACCAAACTTTATCCAGGCTTTAAAATCAATCATAATCAAATATTAACTATAATATCTTAGCTTAGCAATATTATATCCCTATACATAAACCTTGGAAAAGAGCTACAAACCTGAAAAAATGCACAAACTGGCCTAGTGGCAATTAAATGGCATGCAGTATATAAAGAGAAAATCAAATTACTATACAAGATGGGAATATATTGATTTATATCCAGATTCCAGCTCTCTCAAGATCAAAACATTCAAAAAGATTGCCTAGTATTCAAAATCAAATGAGATAAAAACAAGAAACCAACTCAGTATAATGCACATTTAGTTTTTAAGAGGTATAAATACCATGACAAGCATTTTTCAGAGGTTTAAACACAACTTTACCATTAAAAAGATGCTTGATCAAGACAATAGGAAGGAGGGGTAGTGCTTATATAATCATTTCTAGCAAAACCAACAAGATTTCTCCTTTTTCCTACAAATTGTAATGCTCTCCTTGATATCATTTTTAACAATAACAATGGCAAAATTAGTAAGTTTTCCTTTTCCCCCATGAATTTTAATTATTTACTCAAAATTATCTTCAATGATAATGATGGCAGGATTGAAAAGATTTCCTCTTTCTTCACAAGCTGCAACTCATTCATTAAGATTAGCTTAAACAATAACAATAGCAATATTGAGAAGGTTTCATCTTCCTTCACAAATTCTGACTCTCTCCTAAAGACTATCTTTAAAATAACTATAACAACAGCATATTTTCTCTCTTTTCTATAATATTTAACTCTCTCCACAAAATTGTCAACTATAGTAAGAATAAGACTTCTTATTTTTTTTCATTATCCCTTAAAATAAGGTTAGGGGGCAGCCATAATTTAGATTCTTACTTAATATATTAATCAATGGAAATTTCTCCAACTATACAAATATTAAAGGGACTCCCCAGGTAGAAATTATTGGTGCTGACCTATTAGCTTAAATTTTATAGGCAGGAGGGCAAGCTTACCAACTACACATTACTCCTACTCAATCTAAAGAGCATCTCCAAGTTGATGTACCTAATTTTAAGAAGAAATTAGAAAATCAAATTCTTTAGAAAGTTGTTCTTTCAAAGTATCATAAATTTGCTAATGTATTTTTCAAAGCTAGTGCTAAAGAACTCCCATTTCATCACTTTTACAATGTTAAACAAAGGCACAATGCCTTTGTTTAGAAAAATATATAATATGTCAAAGGTTAAATTGCATGCACTAAAGAATTACATTAACAATATGCTTGAAAAAGGCTTCATTAAACCTTTATTATCCTCTATTAAAGCTTCTGTTCTCTTTATCAAAAAGAAATATGTTTCCTTGAAGTTGTATATCAACTACTGGTAAATTTAGTCAACTGCTTCAGAAGTGCAAAGTATTATAGTATGTAATTATGCCTTTTGGAATGACCAATACTCCTGCCACCTTTGAATATCTTATAAACAACATTTTCTATGATAGGAGCAAGGTCTTTGAAATAGTGTACTTAAACAATATTCTGACCTACTCCAACTTCATCATGAAACACTGTGAGCATATACAATGTCTTAAAAAGTCTTTGGCAACACAACCTACATACAAAGCTAAAGAAGTGCTGCTTTCACACTATACAAGTTGAGTACTTAGGAGTTATTATATTTCTAGAGGAAGTGTGAATCAATTCAGCAAAGATTGAAATTAATTTTAATTGGCTATAATTGTTTTAACCACCACATTATTTTAAGTAAGACTATATCAACCCCCACTTTTTCTTCTTCTAATTTTTAACATCACTAATTTAATTACTGAGATTACTAAGTTCCCCTAGATAAGCCATGAATCCTTATATTTCCAAACAACCTCCACTTCTCCAAGCTATTACAAGATCACTATCAACACCTCTAATGCCACTTCATGTAATTGCTATACAAGATTCACTGCTATTAGCCAATAATTTTTCTTCAGAAAATAAAGAAAAAAAAATGTGTCATGTCATTTCTTGTGCACCTGTTTTCCTGTATTGCTACTCAAAAATTTAGATCTAATCAGAGGGCTTTGCAATGGAACAACAATAATTGTTACTTATATTAGCACTAGAGTCCTTCAATGTCACAATATTAGTGGAAATGCTAAGTTTGCAGGATCAACTATTATAATTGCAAAAATCAATCTTAATACTTCTGAAGAGGGGTTACTTATTCCATTAAGAAGAAAACAATTTTCAGTTTATTTAGTCTTTACTATAACTATCAACAAGTTATAAGGGCAATTGATCAAATATGTTGAATTGGATTTGCAAATACCATTTTTACACATAATCAACTTTATATTGCATTCTCTCAATGCACTTCAGGAGATTGAATCAAGGTAATTGTGTCACTAAAAAATACATTAAAAAGGACTGGAAATATTGTCTATTAAGAAATTCTCAATAATTTATAAATGTAAGTATAACTTTTAATAATATTACTTTTCATAACTAATGTTTATGAAGTTTAGCATATAACTTAACTATTGCTTATAATATACTGATATGGAATGCTTTTTAAATATATGTATAACTTTTAACAAAACAATTTTTTTACTTACTTCTATTATTCTTAACTTCTATTTTAATATTGTTGTTAATAGTATACTAATATAAATCACTTGATATTGTAATTATAAGTTATTTATATATATACAAAACTATAATCAAATGAAGTGAAATTAAGTTGTGTAAAACAAGGCTTTAACTAGGCAAAGCAAAGTTGATGCTAAATTTAAGCATTGAATTTTGAAAAATGAGGTTTTAAGCAAGCAAAGCAAGGTTAAGGCTGGATTTAAGCATTAAATAATAAATACAAAGCTCAAACCAAGCAAAGCAAGGTTGAGCTGGATCTAAGCATTAAATATTGAATATAATGCTCAAACTAAGTGAAGCAAGATTGAGCTAGATTTAAGCAAAGCTATAGCCTATGCTAAAGGCACAGGTTATAGCTTATCAATATATAATGCAATAGTTCCTGAGAATTTGATGTGCTGACTAAAGATTACTAAGCTAAGTCAGCAGCACCATCAGTTTTAAGCTGTATGATTAGTAAATGTAGGTGAGTCCAAAATAGACTTGTAAATTAAGAGTCTCAGTTACTGACTATGGCTTTAGAAAGTTCATAATGTTTATAAACCTCAGTAAATACAAGTTTGGCTAGATTTGGTGCTGTATAAGTGGTTTTGCTAGGTATCAGATGCACTATACTCATTAAGAGATTAATTGTGACCTATGATTTAATTATATATAGTGTTTTTATCCTTTAACTCTAAAAACAGCCTTACAAAATCAATATCAATTATCTTCTATAGTTGAGTGGGCATTTATAGTGGGTTTAGGAGGTTATGAGGTTTCTGATTGGATGGTTTATTCTAACAGCATACAATATATAATTAGCAATAGCTGTATACATCATTGTTTATTTCTTTTTACCAAATATGTTCTTGGAGATAAGTGAGCATCTGTCAGGTTCTGCTGAGTTGGGAGCTTTCCAGGAAAGCAATGCCCTTACAAGGCAGACTTGATCTGTGGATACTCAGGTGTCTGGAACTCCGGGGCTAAGGCTCTGGAGTTCAAGACATGGACAGAGGGTGGTCCTGGGGAATGGAACTTGACCCAGGGCTTTGGGTGTTTTGGAGAGGCTGAGAGTTGGTGGGGGTTGAGTTGGAACCAGAGATTCTAAGACAAGACCTGGTTAGCAATTTATGAGTCACGAAGTGCATACCAAACTTAAAGCATGCTACAATGCAAGCAAAGTCTGGATTCTCATCATATTTATGGCATATAGCATTCATCAAGTCTATTGGCTCTTGCCTTCCTGCCAATATCTTTTCAATGATAACTGGATTTAGTAGTTTAACTAATTTAATGAGTTGTCTTAATTTCTCTACAAGGTCATTATTTTGAGCCCCTTCTATATTAAAAGTGTTAGTTGTGGCTTTTGCCTACTTTTATGCTGGTATACAAATTGTAAGCTTCTTTGTACTATTTTTGCCCTCCCTTTATTGCTAAGGGCCTTTCAGCATGAAACTCCATGCTGTCTATGCTGCAAATTTTTTTAAACTTTTTAGTTATTTTATCTCTGCTAGAAGTAGCTCATTACATTGACACTGTGATTTATTTCCAACTTTATCCTTAGATAATGTCATGTCTCTGATAAGCATCTTGCCCTCCATTTTTATAATCAGTGACATTGATATTAAGTGATTCTCTAGAGTATCACTATTAACAATGTTGTAGTATGTATACTCACTTTGTACTCTCATGATTCCAGGCTTATTTGCTAAATATATTCAAGATAAGGCATTAGACAGAATATTCTTAATGCTTAGTATATATGTAACCTTAAAATTAAATTCTGTAATTTTTTCAACTATTATGCTTATTTTTCTAATGATGATGCCTGAAAGTTGCTAAGTGCCAGCAACAGTAATATTGGCTTAGCAGTAGCAGTAAAGATTAGCATTTGGGCTCACTTGTGAAAAAACTAGACATATCCCAAAAACTCAGCAGGAGTGGGCAGTAAGAGAAGTGTGGTAAAGAGATAAAAGCTTAGCAAAATAGATTTAAATTTATTGCCTTGCTGTTGAGGGCTTGGAGAGTTAGTAATAATGTTTACTAGTGTAAGTTTAGTGCATAGAATTGAAATGCCATCTAAATAGTATAGTTGCAAAATAGCAAGAGTTGGATTGTACAGAAAATGAGCTTTTAACTCTAAGTAGTGTTGAAAAGAGGAATTAATTCACTGTTTAACTAGTTTGGTAAGTACAGTATTTATATTCAAACTTATAAAGACCCCATTAGCAAGCTTTGGAGTTAGGAATAAAAAATGAAGTCAAAACAAGTAAGTAGTTTACCATGAATTAAATTAAAAATTAGTAAGGTCTACATGTAATAATTAATTAATCAGTAACAAAAGAGAAATGTCACTTATAAAACATTCAAAAAACATTAGCTAACCTTTGCCAAGTTGCTTATCTTATACACTATGTGGCCTTATAATAATTTAATCTATCCATCAGTGGATAATTGGTGGCATTACTTCAGTATAAATCCACTAATGTCTTTACTGCCATTAGTAGCCATTAAAGATTGTTGGTTGCTGCTCATCAGCATGACTATAATATGACAAATGACTTGCCTTATAACCTTGGCTCTTATGGCAGTAGCTGCTCAGTTAGTTGCTAAGAAAATCATTGTCAATATAAAACCAAACACCAATAAGCCCAGCCTGGGGCTCATCACAATAGCTGGTTAGTCTTATGGTCTAGAGCTGAGGTCTCTATTCCTAGCAATTCTAGTCTCAGTTGATTTTTTAAATTATTAAAGTGGACTGGTATTGCATATTGCTGTGGGACTTAGCCAGCATGCTGTTGTTCTTTTAGCTGGTTGAGTGCATAGTGAGTATTTAAGAAGATATTGTAAACACTGATACCAGGTTTTAATGACTCATAGCTTTGGGTGTTCTTGAATGATTAGTCCTAAGTAGGCATATAAGCAGCAAGTCAAGAATGGAGTAATAATAAAGCTAGAGTTTTTTTTTATATAAAAGAGCTTCCATAGCTACATTATAGAATAGTCTACACATTACTAGAGTTTACAGTCATTCTCTCTGTGCATTAAGACTACCATGCTACAATTATATATTTTGAATGCTAAAACTCTAGCTTTACTATTACTCCATTCTTGACTTGCTGCTTATAGGCCTACCTAGGACTGATCATTCAAAAACACCCAAAGCTATGAGTTATTAAAACCTGGTATCAGTATTTACATTTAAAATATGTAATTGTAGCATGGTAGTCTTAATGCACAGAGAGAATGACTGTAAACTCTAGTATTGTGTAGACTACTCTATAATGTAGCTATGAAAGCTCTTTTATATAAAAAAAAGATGGAAACTCCCAATGAGGGGTGATGTGGGCAAGACATAGATAAATAAGATAATAAGAAGATCAAGAGATAAAGGAGATATGATAATCAGTCACAGTTACTACAATCATCTTATCAGAATCTCTTTCATAGTTGTCTATTTCTCTTTTTTATACTTAGCTTTGACTCATTGCCTTCACTCACTTATAAACCAATAAGCATAGCCATGATTTTCCATCATCTTACACCATGCTCATAGATTTGTCAGATTTTATTTAAATTATACATTATATATTTACATTCTTAGTTGCTTTTCCTACCTCATTTTATTCTACATAAGTATATGCAGCAGGCCTGCATTGGCACAGTGTTTGTATCTGGTTTTGGAAATTTACAAACATTATTATATCTAGTATATGTCATGCCTTTTCTGCTGCTATTGCACCTCTGGTACCTGCCACAGATATTTAAATGATCACAGCAGAGTATACAAAAACAGTCATTGTTGTTTCATTTGCCCTTCTCATTGAATATTTCCTACAAGCTGAAAAAGGCTATTTGTAGGCTATGAATGCTCTATGATGTATTATTCTCTCCTTGCTCTTCAACTGCCATTTTAATGATTAGGATAATGTTATTTGCTCAGCCATCAATGTGAATTGAAGCTTCACTCAATGCATTGCCCAGTTCTTTAACATTTTACATGAGCTCTTATAGACCTGCCTCTTGCAGAAATATAAGATAAAAGGGCATAGACTGCATGGACACTAGTTTTGGAAACAATATACTTTACATATCATGACTTACTCTTATATCTACGCTAATGTATAAAAATTGGAATGCTGGCTTTATGTTGCTTACCAGTCCAAGTAGGCCTGTGGGATTTACTTCTTCTTTTAGAAGAACTTTTTTGGTGTTGACCTCTCTCCTCCATATTTGGTTTTCCATCTTAGACCCTTCATTCCCTAATGTGCTGCTATATGAGGGGTTAGACTCACTATCCTTAGCAGCAGGGATATTTAATTGACTGACTTTGTTATAACTTTCTACACCAGTGAAGTAACTATCTGTTTATTCTTCTGAATCTGAAATTTTATCATGCTGGATAGTTTATTCAATGCACACTCTTTTGAGATCTGTTTGATAGGGCAGAGTATCTCTGCCTCCACTCCAGTTATGTTATCAACAGCTAGGCCTTTTGGGGTCAATGCCTTCTTAGTCATCCTATCCATTGGGTGGGAACCAGTTTTGGGCTTTGACTTTTGCTCCTTCAAAAACATCTTATGTTCTTGTACTACAGTATTTTGGTGGCCTTTATATTTTCTTAGTAGATATGCTTGTAGTTCAGATACTATTTCCTCCTTAGATATGTTAGCCTCTTGTCTATTTCCTGGGTTGGCTCCCTTGCCTTTCTGTAGTCACTCATTTTCTGTTATGCAATGTGTATTGAACTCAATATTAGCAGTATTATATACTTTATTGAATCAATTATTTATTCAATTCAGCTCTTCTATGTCATATTCTGTCAAGCCTTAGCTATTACCTCTTCTTGATCTGGGTCAAGTCTAATGCACTTTTCTCTGGAGTTGGCATCCTCCATTTCCCTTGCCTGCTGTTGGACCCATGGGAGCTTTAGACTTATCCCTATTTCTTCTTCTAGTCTTAATACATTGGACTTAGATGCAGACTATGACTGCTGAAAGTGCATCACTTTCTTGTCCCATTCTATTAGGGTAGGGGTTAATGAGGAGTTCCATCGGATAAGATAACTTGTGTAACCCTAACCCTAAAAACCAGGATAACGGCCGTTAACCCATTCCTCACATACTAGGCCTTGTACATGCACATCTAAATAACCGTGAATAGAAGACAGACGAACTATTTAAGAAGGGTATCGCGCCGAACCACACATATAGTCGCCATACTGTATATTAAGAAAAGAAAATACACTCAATCGGTTTGGTGAGACCCATATTTTTCGAATAAAGGATCATCACATGGAGTATCAGGATGGAATCGTAGATGACCCTCCATGAGGGCCGCTGATGATCTTGAAGGGTCGTGTGCTGCGGGGTCCGAAAGCGAACCTTGAGCAGTCCTCTGTCTAGCGGCCACAGCACCCGCAACACGGGAGGGTACCAGGGTCATTATGTGGGAAGATCTATACAAAAGCATGTCAATACAGAACTTAGATTGTAGAAGGATACTCACGTTAACTTTGGCAGTTTGACATCGGAGTCAGAGCGCTTCAAAACCATTTTCCCTCTGGTGACGATAGATGAAGATCTCATCCGTCCACCACGAATGTTCGTGAAAGTTTCCAGATTTTGTCTGACAATATTCACGGTATTATTCCAGGCTTCGCCTTCGGTACTGACGGTGGGCAAAACTTCGGGTCTACCAAGGAAACCGAGCTTCTTAAAAACTTTCTCGAACGGTTCATTGGGTAAGAGACGGATTAATAGGCCCAGAGGAACAGACACAATACCCAGTGCGAGTGAGATGCCCCATCCGCGACCTTCAAGTGGTGTGACTTGGAACGTATCACCGCCAACGAAAACGATTAAAATTTGCACACCGATTTCTGTCAGGGCCTGTCAACAATTTTCTGTCTAAAGAAAGCAAAAGAAAATTCAACCTATAAGGGTGATGGCCAAGAAGTATCGATTCTTCAGCATTCCTTCGAAAACATTGAGTTTTCTATCAAGCCGCCTACAATTCAACGAGTTGAAGATCTGAGCGAAGACAAAAGCATTGAACACAAGAGTCTGGACGATCAATTTCGTATGCTTGTCTTGGACGACATCGCCAGTAAGTCTGAGCCCCAAGATTTGAAGTCCAAGGAAGTGAAAGATAAAGATGATTGCGATCTGATAGATGGACTGAATGAAAATCTGTTTGTACATGTTCGTGGTGAAGAGGGGTGTCGTCTTCTTGTCGGGCTGTCTGTCGAGAAGTGACTCTGAAGCGGGATCAGTGGCAAGAGCCAATGCAGCGAAGGTGTCCATGATAATATTAATCCACAGCAACTGAACAGCCGTGAGGACTGAAGCTTCCTGGTTGCTGGCCACTGCTGACACAAAAGTAATTATAACAGCCGTGACGTTCGTCGAAAGCTGAAATTGTAGGAATTTTTGAACGGCGTCGTTGACGCAACGACCCCACATGATAGCCTTGACAATCGAAGCGAAATTATCGTCCATAAGAATGATATCTGACGCTTCCTTCGCAACTTCTGTGCCAGCAATGCCCATAGAAAAGCCGACGTTGGCTTCTTTCAAGGCAAGGCCATCGTTGGTACCATCACCAGTCACGCCAATGATCTCACCAAGACTCTTGAGAGTGTTGATAAGAACCTCTTTATCTTCAGGCGACGACCGTGCTAGTACTTGTAGCCTCGGCACAATTTCGATGCGATCTGCCTTTGAAAGCTTCCTGAAATGCGGGCCTTCCATGATTATGCCTCCAGCCGTGAAAATACCACACTGAAGAGCGATCGAGCGAGCTGTAAGGACGTTGTCGCCAGTACACATCTTGACGGTGACGCCAGCCTTCTGATACTTTGTCACCGCATCACGAACACCCAGGCGAAGTGGATCCTCAATACCAATAATGCCAATAAGCGTCAAGTCCTGAACAATATCTGAAAATTCCACCTGCCAAGAGTAATTGAGTTCGAGAACATATTTAGGAAAATGTTCACCGTTGAAACTAGCGACTGACCTCGTTCTCCTCATTATGCTCGATTCCTTTAGGAGGCCACTGATCAAAATCCCTGTAGCACAACGCAATTGTCCTGAGCGTCTGATTAGCATGAAATATGATGGTACGGTTGATATTGTCCGCTTCGGGCTCGTTGATTGCCTTCACTTCAAACCCTTCCCGTTCTTCCGAACCTTTTTCCGAGGGCGTATGCACAACAACATGCTTGGTGCAAGACTTCGACAACAACTCTGACGCGCCCTTCATGTACGCTCGGTAACCTACTTTCCCAGGAAACTCGACAACGACACACATCGCCTTGCGCTGGCTGGAAAACGGTTTCATCTGGACGACTTTGGCTGCACCTCTTGTTTGCTTGAAACCTTTCCAACCGAGTTCTTTCGCAAACTGCAGAAGTGCCGTCTCTGTCTTGCTCCCAACAAAAACCAATTCACCAGTCTTCAAATCCTTGTCCGCAAAAGCAGTGGAGTTAATGGCAATGGCTTCGTTAAAAAGCTCGCAGAGCGCAGGATGCAAAACATCATTAAGCCGAGCTTGATCGATGGAAAAGTCATCACGATTCTTGCGCTCGCCAGAATTCTCATCCTTGCCGTCAGTATTGTGCCGCGTGGAGTTTTCATCAAGATTTCTAACAAATTTGGCATGTACACCAATGGATCCCGCGACAACCGTCATCAAGTTTTGAGTAAGCGTGCCAGTTTTGTCCGTGCAAACAACTGGGGCATTTGCCATGATCTCACAAGACCCAAGAATGCGAACCAGGAGGTTTTCATACGTCATTCGTTTCGTAGCAAAGGCCAAAGCTAGCGTTACAGCGAGTGGAAGTCCTATAACAGAAGTAAGAAAATGATGGGATCAAGACAAGCAATTTGAAAACGTACCCTCGGGAACTGCGACAACAATGAGAGTGACCGATATAATCAGGATATTTACAAAGGCAATGCCCTTTTCACTCGCGGTTCGCACCGGATCACCTTGACCGAGCTGAACGAAAAAACGAGTCATCAGTGCAGTGAAAAGCATAAAACCAGCAATTGAGCCGAGCTTTGCAATCAGTTCTGCCAGCGCGTTGAGCTTTAATTGCAATGGTGTGGTCTCTGGATCTGACTGAAGTGCTGTGAAGGGTATTCGATCAGAATGATAATCAAAAAAAAAACTGACCTATCATAATCCGTCCATGGAACGATTTCGTGCCAACCGCTATTACGACATACCGTCCAACCCCTTCGAGGACTTTACTCCCAGAGACAATGAAACAGTCGGTATGGGCTGGCAATTGACCTAATAGAATCCAAAACACACAAGATCAGATCAGTAGCATAACAGAAACCAAGAACAGCAGACCACACACCTTTTTTGATCAGTTCCATACACTCCTCGTAGTTCATCTTGCGCATTGCATCGGACTCTCCGGTGGCACCTGCCTCGTCGCATCGCACATGTTGGCCGGAAATAAAAACACCATCACAAGGAACCACTTCTCCAGGTTCGAGAAGGGCAATGTCGCCAACTACGACTTCCTGGAAAGGAACATATAAAACTATGAGCATGATGAAGGAAAGCAGGACAAACTTTTGAATCTATGAAACATTCAACGCCGTAACGAATGACCTTGACCCCACGTTCCTCTTTCTTGTCATTGAGCTGCTTAAATTGACGTTCCTTTTGCCAATCATTGAGGGATCCCACGATTACCTGTGTCAATATTCAAAATCTTGAGGGACGCAGTGAGATTGGAAAAATCTTACGACGATAGCAATTGCAACCATTATGGCAACACCTTCAACCCAATCAACTGGGGCTTCTCCCGGTTTCCGAGGGGTACCAAAATCCTGGAAAAGTCCAAGCGCCAGAGATATGACAGCAGCAATTGAGAGTAATACTAGGACTTTATCTTTCAGAGCTAACCACATCAGGAAAAGAAGCGACTTCGTCGGTCTTTTCGGTAAGAGGTTTGGACCATAAACCCGTCTTCGCTCGTCGACAGAGGCATTGCGAACATCGGGACCCGGTTCCCTTTCCTCTTTGTCTTTTGCAGCCTGATACACAAGAGCACCTGAATTATCAGCGAGGGCTTTCTTGCTCAGCCCTCTCTCACCGTCAGTTCCCAAACCAGTGAGAAGCGCCTGAGTACCACCCAAGTGACCCAGTGCTTGAAGGTCACGCGGAGAGTTGACTAACTGCGCAAGTTGATACGGTTTGTATGAAAACGGATAAGGATCAAAATTTTTGTCTCTGTCAAGTTCTCGCTGATACGCAGTTTGTTCATCAGCCTCGGTTGTTCCTGCCTTTTTCTTCCGTCCCCTTTTTAAGTTGGAAGAAACAGTGGGAGGATGAGAAGTAATGCGGAGTGTATCATGTCCCAAATCTGAGGGTTCGCGTGATGAAGCATCGTGATTATCGTCTGGAACAGTTGCGGAAGAAGTCCCAGAAGCAAAACTTGGCCTACGCAAGTGGGCACATTGGGGGTCGTTGTTCCCCAGGTCTGTTGATGTCGCAAAATGTACTGACTGTCCTGAATGAATAGATGAATGGGTAGAAAGAGTTGGAGAGGGTGGGTAAATATTTAATGAAGATCTATCAAATGAGGATCTTTCGTCATTCTCTACAGCAGTTGGGGTAGATGGGGAACGGGGAGGATAGAGGGAAAGCAAGTTATTCTGCGGCAAGGTTGATGCTTGGGAAGAAAGATCATGGGTGCTTGCATTGTCAACCTCAATGTGGGGGACATGCAAAGCTGGGAAAGACATTTCCATGCACTTGTGTAGCTAGTTGTAAATATATATATGGACAAAAGGCTGTGCACAATCCCAATTAGGCATCCAAACCAGATTGTGACAAATCATGGTACAGCCTCAAGGGTAGTCTCCACCTTCCTATGTCATACCACAGAGTGCAGTCTGTATTTCTTTTTGAATGAACATTGCCCTTGGCTGGTAATAAGTCTATGAGGCTACCATGTGCTGTTACAGGGTGGTTACTGGCTAATGTCCATGCTTCATCATCTTTGTAATTTGTATATCCATTATTGCTGCACTTTAGAAATTGGATTCTTGGTCAGAGCCTTGGGTTACCCAGGATAGCTTACCAGATTTTGTAAAAATAACCTCAGCAAACCTCTACACATCCTTTAGTGGTGCTAACATTCTCTGCTTTCCAGTAGCCTTAGATAGAAAGTCTTCCTTCCTCACTTGGTGCACTCCTATTTGAGGATTCAGCCTTGGCTTGGCCACTGTGCCCCATTCAATGCTTCTCACTGAGACTCCATATACAAATCTTGGACCTCCCCTGGTTGTGTGTATTTGACTGGCACAGCTTTCCTCTAAACTAAGTCAGAGCATTCTCTAATGTGGAAGATGAAATCTGTATACATTATATTATGGTTGTCAATTCAGAACTCAAGTAATCCCAACTACCAGACCTACTCTGACTTGATTTTGTTGAAACTTCTTCATGAATATTCATACATATTTCACCCCTCATGCTGTTTTGGGTGCTCAGTAGGCTCCATGCATCTATCACACTAATGCTGTTAAATTTAAGAGCTTATCACTGCATGGTTAATTAAGATCAGAATATTAGATATAATCACCTGATGACAATGCACACCTTTTTGCAAACCTAAAGGTTATACCAAATGAGCAGTAAAAACTTCAATGATGAAGTGCTGTTGCAGCTAGCATTGATTGTAAAGTTTGGAAGAATCCTCCTCACCATGCATACATTGCTTAAAGGTCTATGACAACTGGTGATGTGATTACACCTCCTAATAATGTCATGATTTCCCTTTTGTTGATCAATCCTCCACTCATCCTCACACAGTACTCATGTTTCTTGTGTTCCTTGATTACTTCAAGTTATTTGTGGCCTGGGTTCTTCTGGTGATGCAGACTAAGGCATCTGATATTCATGAACAGACTGTGATTGGATTAAGTTTGCCATATTACAAGTTTCACTGGTCCTTCCAAGAATGCTTTGTGTCATGGAGGATGCTTGGAGTCTCATCAGCAGCATGTCTGCTCCAGGAATGTTATCATCAAAATCAGTCAAGCACTTAGCCCCAACTTGTCTTTTCTATCAGTATTCCAGTTGGGGGTTCTCAGTAAGTTGCTGAGCAGTATGTGCAGACCTGATAAGAAACTAAACAAAGAGATACTTAATTGACATGTTCCATTTACTCTCTGCTATTTTTGGCCTATATACAGTGTCAATTATACTAGAAGCTTATATCTTGTTAGACTTTGCCTTTCTGGCTGCTTTAAGTCAGGTGTGGACTCCTCTCTTCATGTAATTTTGACAACCAATCTTGAGTAAGCTTTTCTTGCTAATTTTAAGTAAACATGTGACAGAATATGTGACATGTGGTGTACTGTGTGACATACTGTAGCTAAAAGTGTGATGTAACTGAATTTATCATGTGTGACTCAATGTATAACAAACAGTGTGACACATGACATGAATATGATATTTGTGTGATATGTGATCGAATATGGTGACATATTATATGACATATCCTGTAATGGTTAATTCATAGAACTGCTTAAGGCCTTAATCAAGTCAAATAAGATTGAGGCTGGATCTAAACATTAAATTGTGAAAAACTGTCAGGTACTGCTGACCTGAGGGCTCATTCTGTTGAGCAGGAACCTACTAGTTGTCTCTCACTGAAAAGGGAGATGTATATGGAGGTCCAAAGGTGGTGCTGGAGTTGGACACCAGAAGGATCATAGAGAATAGAGGGAGTGATAGAATTGAGTAGGCAGAGATTATAAGAGAAAGGAAATGGAAATTGGAGACTGGAGAAGAAAAAATGTAGATAAATGGAGATAAGTAAAATAAAGGAATAAATTAGGTGGAAGGAATTGAGACAAGGGTAGGAAGCAGGTAAGAAAGTAAGGAGGATTGTATTAGAGGAGAAAATGAAGCAGAGGCAAAGAAGAAAGTAGATAAAAGAGAGATGAGATAGAAATGAGATAATAAAACAATAATGGAGAAAGGGGCCAGGAAATCAGAGGTTGAAGCTGAGTTGAGTCAAGGTGGAGGAGAACTGGAAAAGAAGAGGAGAGAGAGAGAGATCAAGATAAAGGCAACAGATGAGATGAGACAGAGATAGAAAAAGCTTGAGGGAAAAAATAAGACTGATATTAGAATAGAATTTAAGAGAGAAATAAGACAGAGAAGAAGGAGAATGAATAAAAACCTAGAGATATATGGGCAAAACTAATATCAAGACTGTTGTACTGACTATGAGGCTACTACCTAAATACTTGTGGGATGTCTCAGACTTTGGAAATGATTGGGCATTAAAGGAGATTGGGCCTTGGCATGGTTGAGTAGCAGGATAATTACATAGAAGTCAGGAGCTGTGGAGTAATCCTATGGGGGCAGTACCTATCTAGTGTTGAGGGTGTTGAGAGTGATCTGGCCTCACCCAAGAAGCTGAGTGTAGTTAGTTGTCAGAGACAGAGAGTTTAAAAAAGTCCAATAATTAGATCAGCAGTAGTTAGATATTGAAAAAGAAAGAGGCAGGGGTTGATGTGGTTGTGCCCAAGAGAGTGTAGTGGGGTCATAACATCACCCCCCCCCCCCCTCCCCTTTGCATTGAGACCCTAGAGATGCCATGGAGCTCCAAGGGTGCTAAGTGTGGGGAGACCTTACATCTACTATTCCTACTAGGGTTGTGAAAAAATATGAAAAAATTTCTTGTGATTTTTTTCCATGGTTGTCTTTATGTCATTACTCTCTGAATCTCATTCCTTGAGTCCCCCTCCTCTCAAAACTGATTGTGTGGACAATTGGATGGCATATAAGGAGGAATAGTCCTGGCAGGACATAGTCATAGATATTCAAGAAATCAATTGCTTGTATAGTATATATCATTGTAACCTTAGCATATTGCTCATCTAGTCTCATTCATCCCTTGCAGATCTCCAAGAGCAGAGGATTAGTGGTTTCACTGCTTCCTCCTTGATCCCATTATTATCCAGTCTCCCTCTTCCTCCTATTCTTCTGAGGATGCATTCTAAAGCCATTGTACCTCACTCTTCTTGCAGTACATTTCTGACTCTGTACAATGTGGAGAGGGCTCTGGATCAGCTTCCTTCTTCCTCCACTCCTTCTTGTAAGTGGTGTATTACTTATGTCTTGGTGTACATCTTTCAGTTCCTCATTTTGTTCTCTTATCTTTTGTTAGTGCAACTTCTACTGTATTCAGGGAGTTTTCTGTACTCTGGCTCCAGTCCATTCTTGGTCTTGTCAGGGGCTGGCAATGTGTGAGCTCTATTAGTCAAAGCATGCCCATTGTTTCTTCAAACTCTAGTGGGTGGCTACTTAGCTGTCAGAGCCAAGAAGCTGGGATCTTGAATGGATTTATGAGGTATTGGGAAGTAAGTGTCCCAAGCCTTTGCAGTCAGTTGCAAAGCCTTCCATCTAGAGGCAAGTTAGTTAAGTGCAGGGTCACTGAGCATCTAGTGGATTATTAAGCTAACATCATTGATGAAGGACTTGTTCTCTGAAGAAGATCAGTTGATGTCAGGTTTAGGGCCCTTGGGCATTGAAAACAAGGAGGAAGAGAGGGTGACATCATTGATTGTTGACTTGGCCCAGAGTTTATTGGGCCACAATGCCCATGTGTCATCTGATTCCCTATGTGATTATTTGCCTGCCTTTGCACCCTTGGCATAACTCTTCTCCCAATCTCCTCTCAGAGCTTTACAGTCTCTGAGTGTGTTTTTTGGCCCAGTTAGTGTACTTATCAGTGGTAGAGGTAGATATCATGGTGCTTTGCTAGTCCCTTGAGGCTAGCAACATGCCTTGGCCCTTGTCCATATAGAGTTATTCAAGGCATGCTAGGGGGAAAAGAACCATACAGTGGTTAAAGGTGTTTTGATCTACTTTAAAGAATTTTTACAGGTACACATCAGGGTGCTTAATAAGGGCATTAGGCTTTGCACCAAGTTATCTGGTTGAGGTAAGCACACCATTGTTAGAATGCCTTTATAATTGTGAGGAACTCCTTGTTGATATGATGCTGTACCAGCAGTCAGGGACACATTATACACTAGCTGTCAGGGGACTCCTCATTTCCTTCCTTCCTTTCTTCTTTCACTTCTTATTTCTTCACTCTCCTTTCATTCATTTCTTTACTTCTTCTATCTTCTCTCATGGTGTTGTTTCTATTCTCTCAACACTACCTATTAACACTATTTTCAACCTTTGAGGTGCTCTAGTTCTTTAGCTATCATCCAGACAAGTGTGGACCCTCCAGCACCGCTTCCAGGCTGCTTACATAAGCCGGAGTTTGCCTTTCTGACTTCTAAAGTCCGGAGTTTTCCTGCCTTATTTGCACTGTTGTTTGGTTAGTCAATTTTCGAGTTTTTAAGGTTTTGTTGTACTGTACAGTTGTTTCCCACGCTTCTTTAAGGTTTTGTTGTACTGTACAGTTGTTTCCCACGCTTCAGAAGCCCCAGAAGCATCCAACCTGGCATAGGGAATCCCTAGACTTGTTCTCTTTGGATCTCCCTCTGCTAGGTGAGTAATTATTACAATATTGTCAGTACATACTCTAATACACTTTGGATCTCCCTCTGCCAGCTGTGTGACTGAGCCATAGCCTCCAGAGGTTGCCCTTACACTAGCAGTCAAAACAAACATTTAATTATGGGCAGAAAACTGTAAGCCTCCTAGTAGCAGTCTCAACAAAAATATATCTCCCAAAACATCCCAATAAATACACAGAAAAGTACAGAACAACAGGCAAGGACCAGTTCAAGCTATTAGCTCAACAATAGTCCAACCATGGTAATGGGGAGGAGAAGCATGGGAGCTGGCAGAAGTGATGAAATGGGATCAAATTGTGGTGATCTGGATCAAAGATCAGATCTGCCAATGATACAACTAAAAGGGGAAAAGAAGGATCTATGAATAGGATTGTGCTAAATGGAGTAGATGTAAGGGCAACCTCTGGAGGCTATGGCTCAGTCACACAGCTGGCAGAGGGAAATCCAAAGTGTATTAGAATATGTACTGACAATATTATAATAACTACTCACCTGGCAGAGGGAAATCCAAAGAGAACAAGTCTGGGGATTCCCTATGCCAGGTTGGACGCTTCTGGGGCTTCTGAAGCGTGGGAAACAACTGTACAGTACAACAAAACCTTAAAAAGGCGTGGAAAACAACTGTACAGTACAACAAAACCTTAAAAACTCGAAAATTGACTAACCAAACAACAGTGCAAATAAGGCAGGAAAACTCCGGACTTTAGAAGTCAGAAAGGCAAACTCCGGCTTATGTAAGCAGCCTGGAAGCGGTGCTGGAGGGTCCACACTTGTCTGGATGATAGCTAAAGAACATGAGAGAAGATAGAAGAAGTAAGAAATGAATGAAAGGAGAGTGAAGGGATAAGAAGTGAAAGAAGAAGGAAAGGAAGGAAATGAGGAGTCCCCTGACAGTAGAAGCAAATGAGGAAGTGGCAATTAGAAATATCCAAAGGAATGGTGGAATAAGAAGTTGAATGGTAGAACTGGTGGCACCAAAACAGGCCTCCCAAAAGGGAAATTGGACTATCAAATATATTCTGGAGGCTGGGGAGTTTACAATAAAGAGTCAGGTATAGATAGTAGTCTATGCACCAGAAAAACAGTATAAATAGCCCAGGTTTAGTAGAAAATAAGGAGGCAATTGATAGGCAAAGGCTTGGTGATTCTCAAGAAGTGAATTGCTTAGGCCAGAGTTTATTGAGAACCCTCTGCTTTCTGGAATATTATTGAAAGCATTTAATATAATAATAACTTCAAGTTCATCATTAAAGTCAGTGTAAATTGAAAGTCATATTCTACACTAGCAAGCCCCAGAACTATTAAATACTACTTGCAATCAAGTACTACATCTGGAGCCCACTACAAGAGGCTTTGGTTTAGAAAGTGACCAATAAATTACACTAACATCAAGTTCATCATTGTGGACCATCAAGTCCAGTTCACATTAAGTTTAAATACAAGATTTCATTTGCACCAAGAGAGTCTACTCCAGAAAGACTAAAGAGAACCATAAGCAATAGGTCAACACCATGAAGCACATCTGCAAGCTCATAACCTGTAGTACCAAAACCCCTTATAACTTTATCTTGCAGAGCAGGCACCATTGACTTTACAAAATTCCTGAAGGCATTAAATAAAATAAAACCAACAATTCAGTTTTAATAAGGCACAAACTTGTTGAATATGTAATTGAAGAGCTGCTTGAGCTCTATTAGATTGAGAGAAAACTCTTGAAGAGCATAATTGTATTTTACCAATTTAGGTGGCTTAGCAGGCAGGCCACTCTTATATAGCCTCTGTGCTGATAAATATAATATTTGTGTATAGAGAGCAGTATAGAAAGTTTCTTAGTCTTTCTACAAAGCAGGAGTTCAGCTGCTCTGCATGTTTCAGGCTAACAATGGCCTTCAATTCATCCAAAACATGGCAGCTCAATCTTCAATTGAACTTTACCTTCTACACATGATTTTCATTGCCTTGAGTAGCCTTCTTTTGGCAAATCTTTATATTACAAGCAAGTTGCTATTCTTTTTTGTGAGGCATCTCATTAGATGCTGGATTGAGGTCTTCTGTAAGAGAATCTTCCTCTCAGTCATTATTTGACACATTCTTCTTCCTATAATTGCATGCATTGGCTTAGTAAGCAGCACTAACTGCTGCTTTATGCATATATTGTATGCAGTTACTACAACTAATAAAGACTCAGCAGAAGTCAATATAGTAACTAATAGAGCAAACTACAGCATTGTAGCCCTAGCTTTGATTGGAATGCCTTTTAAAAACATGCATGCTCTGATTATATATATAGCAATTGCCATGTTTTATCTTTGGCACTATAGATTGTGCTGGCACAAACATAGATGCCTTTAGGCTTTGTTATGCAGACTCTGGTACTTGCCCCAGCTGGAGCTGGGTCTATGACTCACCTAGATGCCCTTTCTGGTAGTTGTCATGACCCCCCTCCAGAGTCCCCCGGGACAACCACAGAACTCCACCCGGGACCCTCTTTTGTTAACCCCATAATGCACTCCGCCCCCACAGTTGCCAATGCCACCATCACATGCATCACAACTGACATCAGCCAACCCCCAGGAACCTTGCATCATAGACCCCAGGATTGACTGCCAGCAACAATCAGATTGTGCAGCCCACTCCTGGCTATTACACATCATGACTCCCTCTGTGCCAATTGATTGTGCGCCCCACATGTGTAATCCAAATATACAGTCCCTGCCTGCTACTCAATGTCTCCTGGAACCCATCCCAGACACCCTGGAACCCCAAAACCTGACCCCATAGTACTTATAGCATAGTTTCCTATTGTATTCTGCTAGTCTTGATATTACTTGAATTGTTGCATGCCCTCTTGCTTAACTAGTATGCACTGACTGGTATGCTTTGACTGGTATGCCTAAATAATCATGTGCTCTAAGTTTGGTATGCATTTTGTGACTTATAATTTGCTAACCAGGTCTCATCTTAGAACCTCTGGTTCTAACTCAACCCCCTTTAACCCCCAACCTCTACAAAACACCCAAAAGCCCTAGGTCAAGTTCCATCCCCTGAGACCACCCCCTGTCTATGTCTTGAACCCCGGAGCCCAAGCTCTGGAGCTCCAGACACCCAAGTATCCATAGATCAAGTCTGCCTTGTAAGGGCATTGCTTTCCTGGAAAGCCCCTGACTCAGCGGAACCTGACAGTAGTATGGAGAGTCTTGTCAGACTAGTATTCTTCATTACTACTATAGTTGGTGCTACTGTCCAGGCTGCCACCTTTCTAACTACTATCAGCTTCTTAAGTAACTAAATCAAAGCATTTTGCAACTTACTCAAGGCTTCTGGCAATGTTTTTCTGCTTTTTTAGATTCTCAATATTGTTAAAAAGCCATATAATAAAGAGGACTGCCAATAAATCCTGCAAGAATTCTATATTTATAAGCACCAAATGACCATGCCCTCAAGTTGCTGCAGCACCTCTACAAAATACTGGTTATTAGTTAGTATAAGGCTCATTGGCCTTTCTTCTCCTCTTGTCATACTTTGGCATGGCTAGGTCCTATTCCATTAATTGCACTACTTTCTGGATGCCTATAACTTCTCAACCAGACTATGTTTTTAGAGCAATCTCAGTGATAGTCTCTTACTTTAAAAGGAGGCTTGTAATAGCTTTCTTGCTCTATATACTATTTAGGTCTATACTATATACTATATGCCACATCTTATTGTGGCCTTCCATAAGGATCATAGTCTCTATATGTCTCATTGTCCACTTCCATAGACTTGTCTATTTTATGCAGCTGCATACTATATCTTAACTGCATTAGCCAGTACTGCTGCTACTGCATAAGCATTTGCTCTTTTAAAAATCCCTTATTGCTAGAGGCCCCTGCTTCTCCATCATTATACTCTGAGCCACCATTTGCTTAGGCTTTATTTGAGGTTGCAGGCCTTATACAGGCCTAACTTGCTGAGTTGCATACTAGGGGGCCCCTAAAAGAGCCTCTCTTCTTTTTGGCAGGAGTTACAATTGTGAATGAAGATGACTCCCTGCAAATCTTCCTCTTTCAGAGCCACTTGAGTCTAGTATCATTAGGCCATTGCCTGCCTTTTTACAAAGTCTTTCTGGAACTCATCTGCTCATTTAGGTGCATTTAATCAACTGATGGCCTGGTTTATAGCAGAGGTATTCTGATCTCAAATCTGCTTATACCTAGCTATACTAGCTAAGGTTGCTATACATTCTGCAGACCTTTGTGCTTGCTTGCATGCTATGTACTGCTGGACTTTCAGCTCAAAAATCTGTGCATAGAGTTCTATAAACTCTGCAGACTTTTTACCCACAATTTCTTAGCTTCTTTGAGCCATCATTTCTATATGCTTAAGCATGTAGATTAGCAGTTGCTGATGAGTTGTTGCTTTTAATACTAGATATTCACCTAGTATGATCTATAACTGCACTTTCAGCATTGATCTTACTCTTAATTCCTTGTCTTCATCAAACTATACTTTGTTATAAATGCTTTCTTCCTTATTCATCTGCAACAATTTTCTCAGCATGATGTATTTCATTTCCTGGACTCCAAGAACTTGCTCTCCACTCACAATAGCCTTCTCTGCCTCTTCAATTTCTTCCAAGAGCAAATATAGCTTTGCATCCCAGATAGTGTCAACTAAGGCTTGGCTTGCCTCCACTTTCTCTCACATAGGTTAAACAGCTATAAATAGCATGTTTTGCACTGGTTTTATCTCTGAAATCAGTTCAGTAAGCTATGTAATATTCTTAAGCTGCTGCTTGGGCAGCATAACATTTGTTAATATTTACAGCTGCATTGAAAGAACTCAGATGCACAGTAATAACTCTGTCACCACTTGTGATAGCTTAGAAAACCATCTTGGCTGAATAATATTCTTTATCCTTACTATAGAGCATCTTCTAGGCATTTCAAACCCTTTTGAGTGTGAATGCTTGGCTATTTTTATTGCTCTATTTGGGCAGAGGTTGGTACCTTAGCATTGCTATGGCTAATAGTTTTCTAGTATTTCTTGATGCTTTCAAAGCATCTTTTAATTTTTTAAGTGGGTTGCTCAACATCATCATGTTGATAAATCTTCTTTTCTATATCAAAAGTCTATTATGCATGGCTGTATATAAAGTATAGAACTTGAACAGTTTGATTTAGAGCCAAAAGCCAAGTGCTGAATGCTAAAAACAAATAATCCAGTTAGAATATTCAAAAAATATAACAAGGTTATGAATTTATATTGCCTCAATCACACAAAGTGAATATATCCAAAGTCTGGATTATTTCTATCTATGCATAAGATAAAAAACAAGCCCTTTTCTCTGGACTCAACTCAGCTCAAACTTTTCAATTAATCCCAGTTTCATTCTCTTTTCTTTATTTCTCTCAAACCTTTATCTCCTTTTTTTAATTTTTTCTTTATTATTCTTATCTCTCTTTTACTCTATTTCCATTTCTTCTCTCTTTTTCCTTTTTACTCTATCTCTGATTTATCTTACCTCTTCCTCTCCTTTATCTCAACTTTCTTTCACTCTATTTCAACTTTCCCTTATTTCATCTCAACTTTTTCTCATTCTATCTTAACTTTTTCTCATTCTATGTCAACTTCTTTTCTCTTCATCTTGACTATGTTACTCTTATCTTTATTTTCCCTTCTACTTATCATTATCTCATGTTCTCCAACTTCTTAGCTATATTTCTGGTTTTCTATTCTACCTTTATTTCTTCTATTGTAACTTTTTAACTTTCTTCTCTTTCTTTCAGCCTTTCTCTGCACTAACCTTTAGCACTAGCTCTTTTGTCTCCATGTGAGTCTCCCTTCTTAGCAAGACCCAACTAGAAGGTCCCTGCTCAATAGAGTGAGCTCTTGAGTTAGCAAAATCTGACAGATTTTTTATCAATAGCAATGGCCACAGTTTTATCATTGATTATTTAAGATAAATCAACTGATTTTCTAATATCTGAATATAGTCACAGAATTGATTTGAGTATAAATTAGATTAAAATCTTGATAAGCTGATTTCTCAACATCTATGCTATCAACAAGGCTAATTTAACATGATTTAGAGAGAGCTTTTCAAGGTGGTTGTGGCTATATTATTTGCTTACAGTTTCAGCAGAAGTATATTTTATTCAAACTTTTTAATGATTAATAGCTTTGTCATATCTCATAGTCTGAGACTAATAATGTATTAATAGAAATTGAGCAGACTCTAAAGATATGCTAAATTGCATCATTGACTTCAAAGTCTTTGCATTAGATACTCACTTGGTACTTAGCCCAGATATCTGCATAATATACTTTTTCTCCAAAGCTTCTCAGCTTTTTCTCCTCCACATCACCCTATTCTCAATCTCTAACTCAACTCTGACTTTAGTCAATAGTGGTGCTATCAACAACTTTGTTGATGAGGTCTGGGTTTTAAATGCTGGGCTCCTCTTTATATGACTTCCAAACTCCATCCAACTTTGATGCTATAATGCCTTCTCTGCAGGAGATATTACTTATTATTCCTATATTCCACTAATCTTTGAAGGTGAAACTAACAAAAAACTATAAATATTGGTAAAAAAGCTGCAGAAGAGCCTCTCCCTTGTTTTAATTCTCCTCTAGCTCTGTTATATCAACTTTAAAATCAATTGATGCCACTTAAAAATGACCCTCAGTCAGAACTCCTCCCTCTTGCTACTCTTGGTCCATGTCTACATTCTTAATCCCAAGGCAACCTCCATTAGCTTTAAAAGAGCTCTGGTAAATATTGGGAGATTGCATTCTAACTCTGCTAGATTGTTCATTGTCAATGTTACCTTTTAGTCCATTGCAAAAACTCACTCTACTTTCATCAATAGTAGTAACATCAAAATACTTGTCAGCCATAACCTAGTGCTGCCAGGCAAGGGCTTAGACAAATCTACCTCCTCTAGACTCATTATGTATTACTACAAGGACAAACTCCTATTTGTAAATAAGTTAAGCTTTCTTGCTGATCTTTATCTAACCCAGTTGCATTTTACTACCCTCATTATTCTAAGACTACTCTGGCTCCAAGTAATGAATCCTGACATTGATTGAAAAGCAATGAGCATGACATTCAACACTAAAGAAGCACAACTGGCTACTGCAATATCTCTAGATCATGGCACAATCTAACTATTGAGGACAAGCCTGACATTAATCAATCAAGTTTGCATATGTCCTAAAACAACTCCTACTATTATAACAAAACCCACTAACACAATCATCCCCAAAACTCCACTCACAAAAGTCATCCCCAGATGCTCACTTGCTTTACCTCCAACTCTTCTATTCAACATTTCCCAAAATAAGTACATCGCCCCCTATAACCCCAATCAAGGTCTTTCAGCCTGCCTCCATTCTTCTCAAAAAGCAGTGCCAAAGAGCTACTCCCTTATTACTACTATAACTACCAAATAGAGTTAAAAGACAGTAAAATGCCATGTTTCAAGAAAATTTACAATATATTAGAAGTAGAACTCTGACCACTGAAGGAGTATCTCAATGATATGCTTAAGAAAGAATTCATACATCTCTCTTTGCCTCTTCTACAGGTGCTACAGTTTTTTTTGCTAAAAAGTAGGATGGCTTCTGCTAACTTTGCATTGATTACTAAATATTAAACTAAGTCATTAGGAAGAACTGCTACCCTCTACTCCTCACCAGCAATCTAGTTAACTGCTTCTGCAGTGCCAAAATCTACACAAAGATTGATCTCCAATCTGGGTATAACAATGTTTGAATAGCTTTATAACATAAATGAAAGATAGCATTTAGAATATGATATGATTTATTTGAGTACCTCTTCATGCATTTTGGAATAACTAACTTCTTTGTCACATTTTAATATTTCATGAACAACATCTTCCATGATATATACAATGTGAACAATATTCTCATCTTCCTCTGACTTTCTTGCAGAGTACCAAGAACATATTCAATGCACTTTAGAATGACTCTAGAAGTATAACCTGCATGCAGAACTTGAAAAATGTGCATTTTACACTATCAAAGTCAAATATTTCAGTGTCATTTTGTCTCCTAACAGAGTTGAAATGGACTTAGCAAAAGTCAAAGCAATTACCTCACTAAGACCCTAGAATGTTAAGGAAGTACAATTCTTCCTTGGTTTTGCTAACTTCTATAGTAGATTTATCAATAATTACTTTAGTATTACCAAATGCCTCAGCTGACTGATCCAGAAGAATTACCCCTGAAACTGAGACTCTAATTGCTAAACCTTTTATAAACTCCTGAAAAAAACCTTCAACTCTGCCACTATTCTCCAACATTTTGATTCTTTGCTACTAATCATCTTTGAATGTGATGTCCCAAACTACACCATTGCTAATAATTTATCACAAATCAACTTCAACAGTGAGGATCTACACCTTTTTGCCTTCTACATCTACTTGATGATCCCTACAGAGTGTCAGGAAACCACTCTTTTAGAAGTCCCTTATTTTATATTTCCTTCCAATGTCCATGCTTTTTTATCTCAATTCATCTACTTTCTGCTGCCTTTGTCAAACTCCTCACTGGCCAAACAATGGAAATAAGCTTCTAAACTGTTTGGGCTATGAGAACCAACTTCATTATTAATTATAAGACTCAGTTCTATTTTTGCCAGATCTTTAAAAATGAATCACTTTTGATAAGAGCTTTATCAAAGCCCTCATCAAGAGTAATCCAATTCACAGGGCCTAAAGACCTGATGACTATGTGACTCATGATATGACCATGACATCAGTAACTACAGTAACACTATATAACTTGACCTTAGATTACTTTCTACTGACTGGCAGAGTGGCTCCTCAAACTTGTTCTCTTTGAATCTCTCTCTGCCAGATTAGCACCTTATTACTTGTACTTATTATATCTTTATCAATATACTTTGGATCCTTCTCTGCCAACTGTGTAACTGAGCCACAGTCTCTAGAAGTTGCCTTTACACAGCCTTAACTATACAGCTATGACAAGAAACTCCTTACAATTATAAAAGCCTTCAGGCAATGGCCTGCCTACTTTAAGGGAGCCCAGCATTGCATTCCAGTCTACTCTAACCACAACAATCTCTGGTATATCACTACCATGAAGCAACTCAGTCAGAGATAAGCTTGCTAATCAAAAACCCTATTCAAATATGATTTTACCATCAACTATTGACTATGGCATGGAGGGAAATTCAAAGTATATTAGAGTATATATTAACAATATTCTGATAACTACTTACTTGGCAGAGAGAAATCCAAAGAGTGCAAGTTTAAAGATTTCTTATGCTAAGATAGATGCTTCTAGAGCCTCTGAAGCATACAAAAAGCTGTACAGGACAACAAAAAATTTAAAAATTGCCTAAACAAGGCAGAGAAACTCTGACCTATTTAAGCAGTCTATAAGCTGTGTTGAAAGGAGGACACTTGTCTAAATGACCATTAAAGAGCTAGAGCACCTCAAAGGCTGAAAGTAATACTAACAAATAGTGTGGAGAGAATAAATGCAGTAAAGTAAAAGAATGATAGAAGATATAAGGAAATAAATAAAAGGAGAATGAAAGAACAAAGAGTAAAAGAGGGAAGAAATGAGGAGTCCTTTAATACCAGGACAACTTAGTGCAAAATCTGATGCCCTAACATATACTTATAGAAGTTCTTTAAGGTAGATCAAAATGCCCCCAACTACTGCATGATAATTCCCCCCAAGCATTTAAATTCAGTATTACTGCTTAACAAGGAAGGTCTCCTGAATTAGATATAGAATGCCTCAACCAATTTGTACTTTCATGAATATAATCCTCAGAGTACATTGGAGAACTCTATAGATAATATGTTCTCTTCTTTCTCCTTTACCCTCTTTTCCAATTAGAAGCTCTTACTCTAAAATAGACTGATCTACATTCTGGGCCATAGCAAGTTCCACTCTAATATACTGCAACAGAACCATAACTACAAGGTGCATGATCACTTTAGTATTAGAAAGACTCTCCCACTTGTCAATCAAATGTTGTTTTGGCCTGGAACTAAGAATGTTATTCAGTATGTATGCTCTTGCAATGCCTGTCACCACACCAAAATACTCCAACACTAATTCTTTGAACTTCTGAAACCCTTATCAATTGGCAAACAACCCTAGTCTTCCTTATTTATAGATCACATTGTAAAATTTCCAGATTCCAAAGGCTATGATGCAATCCTTGCAGTAGTCTGCTGCCTGACAAAGCAAGCAGTTCTCATTCCCTTTCACTCCACAAAGAATGCCCTGGAGTTTGCCTGACTCTTTATCTAGCATATTCAGTGGCAACAATTGTAGAAAGGAGCTTTTCTATAGTATTAAGTAGGCCAATAGGCTGGTAGGCCTTGGCTTTTCAGTAGTTCAGTTTGCCTAGCTTGCAGAGAATCAGGGTAGTAATAATAAGCCACAACTTATAGTATACATTGAGCTAAAAAATAGCTTAGAAAATGAAGTAAAGGTGATTAATGAGGATTTCTGTGCATTGCTTTAACATAGCATTTGGGATCCTGTCTGGACTTAGAGTCTTGTAAGGCTTGAATTGAGCAATGGCAAAGAGAATGCAATCCTAGCTTATAAAACCAATGCTGGGAAGCAGTTCAGAGTATGCAGAAGGAGGGATGAGAAAAGAGTGACTTGACTAAGATTTCTGCCTTCTGAGCATCTGTAGTGGCTCAATCCCCCATATTCTTTTAGTGAGTATGAAGCTTGAGAATTGTAAGGGTGACCTCTAGAGGCTGTGGCTCAGTCACACAGCTGGCAGAGGAAGATCCAAAGAGAACAAGTCTAGGGATTCCCTATGCCAGGTTGGATGCTTTTGGGGCTTCTGAAGCATGGGAAACAACTGTACAGTACAATAAAACCTTAAAAACTCGAAAATTGACTAAACAAACAACTGTGGAAACAAGGCAGGAAAACTCCGGACTTTAGAAGTCAGAAAGGCAAACTCCGGCTTATATAAGCAGCCTGGAAGCGGTGCTGAAGGGCCCACACTTGTCTGAATGGTAGCTAAAGAACCAGAGCATCTCAAGGGCTGAGAGTAGTACTAACAGATAGTGTTGAAAGAATAGAAACAGTAAAATAAAATAATGTCAGAAGAATAAGAGAATGAATGAAGGGAGAGTAAAGAGATAAGGAGTGAGGAAAGGAAGAAATGAGGAGTCCCCTGACAAGAATCCTGTTACAAAAAGCATCAGTGGATTTGTGGACAATATACTTATTTGTAGTATAGATTTGCTTAGCATCAATAGACTCTAGCCATTTCTGCCAGTGCTTCTCCTTAGCCTTTATTATTGAGTCAGCTATTAGCTGAGAAAGGCAGATAGCTTCTGCCTCAGCAGAGTAATTGGTTATGTCACAGAATTTATATACTACATTGTTAGACCAGTTGTGCTCCTTCTTCAGAGCCACTAGCTCTTTTGTGCATCAATATTTAGTGAAGAAGCAAAGCTTGCAGAGCAAGACAATAGAGTCATTCTCTAAGACCTTGTGTATTAACATTGCTAGCATTGAAATCTTAATATTAAACTCTCTTTGCATCTATATGCACTATGCTAATGAGCTTTAGTCAAGTTTTGCCTTTAGTGAAGTGTTAAATGCTATTCAGTTAGTCTTGCAGAAGTTCCTAGAGGGTATAGATAGGGTGCAGTGGGTGGGGAGATTCCACCACTGTAATGACCAGTATGTAGTCAGTAGTGGGAGGGCAAAGAGATGGGATAACATTGCAAGAAATAATGGAATCAGTACTGCTATGGCATTTTTAGACATTGTCCAGTCATATTTAGGTGTCATAGGCAATACAAAGAATGGAGAGACTAAGTAGCAGGGCAATGTTCATGTGGTAGTGGCCAAGTAGCCTGATGAGAGGCTGGACCTTGTTATTGAAGAATAAAAGATGGTGGTTATTGACCACCTTCCACATAAAGTGGTGGCAGTTGAAATCACCTAGCTATAGCATGAAGTTATTCTGCACCAGGCAGATTATGTGAAAGTAAGAAGAAAAAAATGTAGACAGGGCTATAAGGCTGTCATTGTTAGTGCAGTCATTATAGATATTAAAGAGAGTGAAGAATGAGAAGCTTCTGAGGGAAGTTCTAAGTTTGAAGTTGTTCAACCTCAATAAATCCAAGGCTGAACCCCTCTAGTACATGTTAAGAAATATCTTTTTATTGAAGAAATAAATCTATTGCTCTTTAAAGAAGCTATAGCAATGTGCTAGCTTTGAAGCACTAGTAGCTGAAGTTTGAATAGGCTTCTTGAGGCTATAACTCAGCTACACAGCTGGTAGAAGGAGATCCAAAGTATATTAGAGTATATACCAGGTGAGTAGTTATTATAATATCATTAATAGAGAAAGATTCAGAAAAAATAAGTCTATGAATTTTTTAGGCCAGAATAGAGCCTCTAAAGCATGAAAAACAACTGTATAAAACAATGAAATCTTAAAAAACTCAAAAATTGCCTAAACAAACAATTATATAAATAAGGCAGGAAAACTCTCACTTATGTAAGTAGTGTTTATGTGGTGTTGAAGGTGCCACACTTGTCTAAATAATAGCTAAAGAACTAGAGCACCTCAAAAGCTAAAAGTTATACTAATAGATGGTGTTAAAAGTATAAAAGCAGTAAAGTAAAAAAATAATAGAAGAAATCAAAAATGAATAAAGGGAGAATGAAGGAATAAAGAGTGAAAAAGAGAAAGAATGAGGAGTCCTCTAATTTAAGAGCATACATTAGTACAATTAATACTAGATTTGCTAACTTAGTTACAATAACTAGAGGAATTGGTTATAGGCACACACTAATCACTTTCTTCTTCAACTCTTAAAAGAATTAATCTTCCATCACCACTACTACTTCACTCAATAGCTGTCAGGGTGTGTTAATACACCTTAGTTAAATACTGGAGTTAGGTCTAAGCTCCTATTAATTAAAGCTAAAAGAATACTAGTAAATATAGAAAAGCAAGTAGTAATACAAAACTATGGTGTAATAATAATATATAATGCAAGTTCAAGCCCTGCTAGTTTTAGTTTCTCTTAAGGTTGTTGATTTAATTCTTTAAAAGTGTTACAATGGTGCTAGTTCCTCATAAAGCTACATCATTGCCTTTGCCATTGATGTAAAATTAGGTTATTTGGATTAGTCTGAATAGAGGCAATCATAAATGAACCAGCTTTTACTAAGTTCTGAGACTAAATTACACTTCACAAAGTACTTTTATGAAATATATAGGTGAGTAATAGAGTTTATTAAATTTTCAATCAATGCAACCTCAGTTACACTAAAAGAAGGTTTAAAAAGTATATCAAACTATTGATTTGAAGTTGTGTGTATCTTGATGATATTCTCATCTATACCAAGACTCTAGAGGAGCATTGTCGGATTACACGCATTGTACTGGAATGTCTTCGCCAACATCAGCTCTATCTCAAGCCAGAGAAGTGTGAGTTTGAGCAGACTAAGGTTGAATATCTTGGACTGATTATCTCTTATGGAATGGCTGAGATGGACCTAGTAAAGGTGGCTAGTGTGGTAGAGTGGCCCGAGCCTAAGAATAAAAAGGAGGTCCAGGCCTTCCTGGGTTTCACCAACTTCTACCAGAGGTTTATTCAGGATTTCTCGCACCATGCCAGGCCTCTCTTTGATCTCACCACTAAGGATACTCCTTGGCACTGGGATGCGGCACAGCAGACAGCCTTTAACGCTCTCAAGCAGGCGGTTACTTCAAAGCCTGTCCTTCTGTTCCCAGATGATGACTCTCCCTTCCGTGTGGAAGCTGATAGCTCAGATTTTGCTACTGGAGCTGTTCTCTCTCAACAGTCAAGAGAGGATGGTAAGTGGCATCCTGTGGCCTTCTACTCCAAGAGTCTCAATGCAGTGGAGTGAAACTATGAGATCCATGACAAAGAGATGTTAGCTATTATTTGGTCCTTTGAAGAGTGGCGACATTTCCTTGAGGGTGCTAGGCATAAGTTTGAAGTGTGGACTGATCACAAGAACTTAGAGTACTTTCGGACAGCTAAGAAACTTAACCGCCGACAGGCTCGATGATCCTTGTATCTAGCCAGCTTTGACTTCTCTCTGCACCACAAACCTGGACAAAGCATGGGCAAGCCAGATGCACTCTCTAGGCGAGCAGACCATGGCTCAGGAGCTAACGACAATGACTATATTGTACTTCTGAAGCCAGAACTATTTGCTATCTGTGCTCTGGAAAGTGTGGCTGGCCAGGGAGAAGAGGTGAGCATCCTCCGAGACATCTGCCAAGGTAACCAAGAGGGCGCCCAGGAAGATCTGGTAGCTAAGGCTGCCCTAGCCTTGCATACTAGAGAAAAAACTGGAGTAAAGTCTGTCCGCACTGATGAATGGTCTCTAGAGAATGGTCTTCTTATCTTCCGGGGGCGCATTTATGTTCCTAACCTGCCTGACCTGCGGAGGTGGATTGTAGAGCAGCATCATGACTCCCGAGTTGCAGGACATCCTGGTAGATGGAAAATACTGGAGCTGGTCTCACGGAATTACTGATGGCCTCAAATGTCACGGTATATCAGCACCTACACCTCCACCTGTGACCTTTGCCTTTGAACTAAGCCTCGTCGTCAGCCTCCTATGGGACAGCTTACCCCCTTGCCTATTCCAGCTGAGCATTGGAGTGTGGCCTCTGTAGACTTCATTGTTGAGCTACCAGACTCTCATGGATATGATGCAATCATGGTAGTGGTGGATCTTTGTGGCAAGCGTGCTCATTTCATTCCAACACACACTACTTGCTCAGCCATGGGTGCTGCTAATCTGTACTGAAAGCATGTCTGGAAACTCCATGGGCTGTCAGATGCTTACATCTCTGACCGTGGACCACAGTTTGTGGCAGAGTTTACTAAAGAACTATACCGCCTCCTCCATGTCAAGCTCCACACTTCCACAGCCTATCATCCTCAGTCTGATGGCCAGACCGAGCGTGTCAATCAGGAGCTAGAACAGTATCTCCGGCTCTTCTGCAACGAGCGACAAGATGACTGGGATGACTTATTACCAGAGGCAGAGTTCCAATACAACAACCATGTGCATGCTGCCACTCAGATGTCTCCTTTCCTTCTAGACACTAGTCGGCATCCCCGAATGGGATTTGAGCCTCAGGGGCGACCTTCAGAGAATGAAGCTGTCAACGAGTTCTTAAACCGGATGAAGATGGCTCAGGAGGAAGCCAAGGCTGCTTTAGCTAAGGCAAAGGATGACATGGCTTGTTATTATAATCATGGACGAGCTCCAGCTCCCAAGTACAAGCCAGGAGACCGAGTCTATTTGGATGCCTCTAACATTGCTACTACCTGACCTTCTCAGAAGCTCTCTCATTGCCGTCTAGGACCCTTTTCCATATTAAGGCAAGTGGGCCCACTAGCCTATCGACTCAAGCTGCCTAGTGGAATGAGTCGACTCCATTCAGTCTTTAACGTGGTGAAACTCTCTTCAGCACCTGAAGATCCAATTCCAGGTCGACGCCCATAGCCACCTCCACCTCCAGTGCTAGTTGACAACCAAGAAGAGTATGAAGTGGAACAGATCCTTGACAGCCGACTCTTTAGGAACAAGCTTCAGTTCAAGGTCAAGTGGAAGGGCTATGGAATTGAGGACATCTCCTGGGAGCCACAAGAGAATGTCCATGCCCCTGCCTTGGTCCAAGAATTCTACTAGCAGCATCCCAATACTCCTCGAGCAATTAGAGGTCTTTATTCTCTTTCCAAGGTAGACCAGGCCATCCAGAATTACTTCTACCCAGCACGTCGAGACGCCACACTCTAGAGGGGGGGTGATGTCAAGGAACTCCTCATTTCCTTCCTTTCCTTCTTCTTTCACTTCTTATCCCTTCACTCTCCTTTCATTCATTTCTTACTTCTTCTATCTTCTCTCATGTTCTTTAGCTATCATCCAGACAAGTGTGGACCCTCCAGCACCGCTTCCAGGCTGCTTACATAAGCCGGAGTTTGCCTTTCTGACTTCTAAAGTCCGGAGTTTTCCTGCCTTGTTTGCACTATTGTTTGGTTAGTCAATTTTCGAGTTTTTAAGGGTTTGTTATACTGTACAGTTGTTTCCCACGCCTTTTTAAGGTTTTGTTGTACTGTACAGTTGTTTCCCACGCTTTAGAAGCCCCAGAAGCGTCCAACCTGGCATAGGGAATCCCCAGACTTGTTTTCTTTGGATTTTCCTCTGCCAAGTGAGTAGTTATTATAATATTGTCAGTACATATTCTAATACACTTTGGATTTCCCTCTGCCAGCTGTGTGACTGAGCCATAGCCTCCAGAGGTTGCCCTTACACTCATCAGTTGCCTAAATGTTGAGAAATTAGCTTATTAGTATTTTGATTTAATGTATATCCAAATTAATTATATGACTATAATCAGGTGATATGTGCACCCAAATCAGTTAGGTAATTATCATTATGTGACTATGCTCAGGTTTCCAGAGATTAGGTGACTTATTTTAAGGAAAGCATCACACTGTCAGGTTCCGCTAATTCAGAGGCTTTCCAGGAAAGCAACGCCCTTACAAGGCAGACTTGATCTATGAATATCTGGGTGTCTGGAATGGTTTCTGGAAGGCATTGAGTAGCGGGCCAGGACTGTATACTGAGATCACGCATGTAGGGTGCACAATCAATTGGCGCAGGGGGATCGTGATATGTGATGGCCAGAAGCAGGTAGCATGATCCGGCAGTTAATGGCAGTCAATCCCGGGGTCCATGAAGCAGGGTTCCCAGGGGTTGTGATGCGAGTTAATGGTGGCATTGGTAGTTGTGGAGGCAGGGCGTGTTGTGGAGAGAGTCCTGGGTGGGGTTCCAGGGTTGTTCCAGGGGACTCTGGAAGGGGTTGTGACATCACCCCCCCCTCAGTGCTGAGACCCTCTGAGGCACGCGTAACCAGTGGTTTGGTCCGGGGTCCAATCGTGGGGTCTGGCACCTGACCTGCCACATATCAAAAAAAATTTTACTATCAGCTCAATCATGTTGTGCACACCGACGCATTCCCCGATGCCCCCAGCGACTAACAAAGTGGCCCCCCTAGTCATGTGGGAGGCCCGGGACATGCAATACCAAGCACATGTGGCTGTGCTCATTCAATGTGAGTGTCACTGTGTTGACCGTTTACTCTGACTGACCTTCCTTTTCCAGAACTATGCCATAATTTTGCCCCGGAGGCAGGTCCCAGCCAGCCCCCAGAGCCTGTTCCTGATGCAGGCCCTGGTGTCCTCCTGGAGCCTGCCCTCGATGCGGGCCTCGGTGTCCCCCCGGAGCCCCAACCAAGCCGCCCCACACCTACCTTTGCACAAAAAACTGTCCCTCGTCTGCAACCCCCTCCCTGTCCTAGGCTGTTCACCCCTCGTTTCTGTTGTTCCAGGATGGCAATAGGGGCCATTTCCGAGGTCCCAGAGAGCCATCACATTGTGTGGGTGGCTGTCACCCAAGAGCAGTTTAGAGAGGCCCTGGAAAGGCTCTGGAGTCTGCCCACTCACGCCTGGTGTATGAGCAATGAACCAGTGAGTGGTTTCATGCTTTGAGTCTCTTTGCTGATTTCAGTGCAGTGCTTGCACTGCGCCCGGTGACAGGTCCCTTGTCTGTTCGAGGTCCTGGGCCCCTTGTCTCACCAGGACACAGCCGTGTGTGAGGCATGCCGCCTCAACCACAAGCAATGTTCCGTGTTGGCGCTGTGGAGGGCACGCTGTATTTCTCGGGAGCAGGGGTGGCCACTGGGGGGGATTACTTGGAGGATGGGGGTTGAGGAGCAGGATTGGGTGGTGGAGCTGGTGGAGGAGGCGTCCACGGAGGCGTCTGGTGGGGGTTCGGGGGGCCGGGGTCACCTTGTAGTCCTGATCACCTATTGGGTGACCCAGGCCAGGGCTGGCAGCCACGAGGGCCTTGGGGGGCACCTGGACAAAGGGAATAGGTGGGTGTCACCCAGTCCCTCCCCGGGGCCTTCTAAGAGGGCATGTCTACCCCCATCCCCATCTCTGTCAGCACACCTTTCTCCAGTGACTTTCTCTCCCTTATCCAGGTGGCTGCTGGGTGTTGGGGTGGGGGCCTGGCTGGATTGTTCGGGACAGGGCAACCAGGAGGGGGAGGAGCACAAGGAAGGGGAATATGAGGTGGTCATTCCAGAGCTGGGGGAAGTGAGGGTGGCCTGGGGGGAAGTTGGTGCTCAGGTGAGGCTCCCGGGGCTGGTTGAGGCCCTTCATGAGGATGCGGTAGTTGGGCGTATGGCGTCCCTCAGTGAGTGTCCCCTCCTTGCAGCCGGGTCGGTACTGACATCCCCAGGTTGGGCCCGGGAGCACTACCTGCTCCTGGATGGGGCTGCCATGGTGCTTTTGTCCCTGTGGGAGGGGTTGCCAGCGGGGGTGAGAAGTCCCAGGGTGGAGCGCGGCATGGACCTGCTGGGGAGGCTGGTGACAGCTCACTGCCGGAAGAACATCCTGACCCCGGGGTTGTGGTTCAAGCGAATCCTGGATGAGGGCAAGCAGCTCCCATCTTGGGATCAATTAGCCAAGGAGGTGTGGCAGGAGCACAGTCCAGGGGTGGGGGAGGGTTTCCGGGGTTGGCTGAAGGGGGGGAAGGGTGAGGGGGGTTTGGGGCCTCAGACCTAGGGGCCCCATTTTCTTGTCATTGTCTTGTTGGATATTGTATGTACCAGTCTGTAAAATAGTGTATGCCTAGCATGTATATAATGGTCTCCCGGAGTTGAAGAATAATGTAAGTAAAGTGGTGGGAAAACTAGAAAAAGCACCTTGCCCAGACTCCAGGGCGCTACTATGGAAAAGAACTAAAAGGGAGGTAAGGTTTTAATAGAGAGGAACAGAAGGTATATGTGGGAGTTGAATCCTTACTAAACCCAGAGGCAGGGGTTGCATCTGCTAATGCCATCTGTGAGTCCTGCGCCCCAGAGAGTCATTTCCCAGGTAACGTTGCTGGAACTCCTGGAGTTTGTCAAGGGCGCCGTCAAGGTTCTGGAGCAGTTCCCAGGTATCGTCCTCCGGGCTGTACCTACACCATTGTACAAGGAAGTGGGGTCATCCACAAATGTTCCGGGAGTTGAGGATGTCTTCAACCTTGTACTGGTACTTGTCCTCGACCTCAACCAGGGGAGGGGGTTCAGGGCATTGCTCGGGGAAGGAGTCTGGGGGGTGTCTCTCTAGGAGGCGGATGTGAAACACCAGGTGCAGACCTTTAAGTCCCAGGGGGAGCTCGATCTTGTAGGCATGGGATGAGACTTTCTTCAAGACCTTGAATGGGCCAAGGCGCTTGTGATTGAGTTTTGGGGAGGGCTGGCGGGTGCAGAGGTGGCATCGATCTAACTATACCTTTGTCCCGGGAGCCCAGTCGGGGGTGTCTTCCCATTTCCAATTGGCATGTTTCACATAGGCCCGGTTTGCGGTATCAATTTCCTCCTGGAGGAATGCATGGAGGGACTGGAGATCCCGGGCGACCTTGTGAGCAGCATGCAATGGAATGTCCCAGAGTGAGAACGTCAGTGTTGGGGGACTTTAGCCCGGAGGCAGGGTTCACATGATTGAATGTAGCGGGTCACATCCTTCCTTAGTCCTGGCCAAAAGTAAGCCTGGAAGATAAGTTGGAGAGTCTTATGTATCTCAGGGTGTCCCTGGAGCTTGTGGTCATGGTGTTGGCAGAGAGCATCGTAGCGGAGCTGGGCGTGATCCAGGACATAGATGCGGTCATTCCAGAGGAGAAGTTTTTTGTCAGGGGATAAGGAGAAGGCGGGGTCCTGGTTAATTCCATTGGGGGGTTTATGGGGGTCATGGTCAATGAAATACTTGTCCCGAGGGGCATGGTGTATCTGGCTCAGAATTCCTTCATCATTTAAAATCAGTACAGCATTCAAATGTTCAGGGGAGATCACCACATGATGGTTGAATGCATTGTGTTCTACCTCAAATGATTTCTTGGGGTAGATGTCTGGTTGTTGGATGAGGGTGTTGGGTTTAGCTCTGAGTTGTCCTGGATGGTACTGAATTGTGAAGTTGTACTCCAAGAGGATTTTGGACCACCAGACCTGCCATCGGCTGAGTTGCTTGGTCGTGGTGAAGTATTGCAGGTTGTTGTGATCCAAGTAGACCTGAATCTGGTGTCGGGCTCCCTTGAGGTAGGCCTGCCATTATTTGAAGGCCTCAAGAATGGTGAGGAGCTCCTTGTCGTAGATGTTGTAATTGAGCTCAGCGTCAATCATGGACCAGGTGTAGAAGGCGACTGGCTGGGGCTCTCCACCATCGGCTTCCATTTGTGAGAGAATTCCAGCAATGGCATAATCAGAGGTGTCACATTCTAGGATGATTGGGAGGGTGGAGTCATAGTGCTGGAGTATGGGGGTGGTGGTGAAGGCCTCCTTGAGTAGGTTAAAGATGCTCTGGCACCTACTGTCCCAGTTCCATGCCACGTCCTTGCATGTGAGCTGGTTGAGGGGTTTTGTGATACTGGAGTAATTATCTATAAACCTCCGGTAGAAATTAGTGAAACCAAAGAAGGACTGTACTTCCTTGACATTCCGGGGTTGTGGCCAGTTGACAATGGCCTTGACCTTGTGGGGGTCCATGCAAATACCCTCCAGGGATACGATGATGCTGAGATACTCGACCTCTTCCATGTGGAATGAGCACTTCTCAGGCTTGGCATGGAGGTTGTGCTCCCGGAGGCATTCCAGGACCTGCCAGACATGCTTCTGGTGATCCTCCTTTGAGTCAGAGTAGATGAGGATGTCATCCAGGTAGATGATCACGAAGACATCACTCATGTTGTGGAAGATGTCGTTCATGAAGTATTGGAATGTGGTGGGGGAGTTAGTCATCCCAAAAGGCATTACAAGGTATTCAAACAGACCATACCGCATGTGGAATGCAGTTTTCCACTCATGTCCCAGGGCGATACAGACGTTGTTGTAGCCAGAGCGGAGGTCAATTTTCGTGTAAACCTTTGCACTGCGGAGTCGGTCAACCAGATTGCCAATGAGCGGGAGTGGATAGCAGTTCTTCTTGGTGATCTTATTGAGTCTCCAGTAGTCAACACAAAGTCGGAGCAAACCGTCCTTCTTCTTGGCAAATAGAACCAGGGCTCCGGTGGCAGAGGCGGAAGGTCGGATAAATCCCTTCCCAAGCATTTCATCGAGGTAGTCTTTGAGGGCCCAGAGCTCAACTTCCAACATGTTGTAGACCTTTCCGAAAGGGGGGCTGGCTCCTTCCTCGAGGTCAATTGTATGATCGTAGGGGCAGTGAGGAGGGATTTCCTTAGCATCACCTTTGGAAAATACATCAGCGAATTCATGATACTCTGGGAAAACTACTTCTTGGAGAATCTGTTCTTTGGTTTTCTTTTCCAGAGGGATAGCATCCCCTCATAGGTGTTCTTCTGGAGGAGAAGGCGAGGTGTGTAGCTGAAACGTGGGGGCCCCGTCCCTCATGAGACAGGCAAAGGGGGCAGCTCCAATGATCCTGATGTTGAATGTATTCAGGTCGATCGGAGTCATGGATGCAGTGGCTGAAGTGGGTATGGCATGTGTCTGAAACTGGTCTGGGTAGTTTGGCCCTTTGTATCTGTTCCAAGGAATGTTTGGGGGTCAAGCAGGGGCCTTGCGAGTTTGGACGGGTGTTGGCGGAGCATGGCTGGGGGGCGCGGTGGTTGCTTTGGGGGTGTGGGGTGCCAGATCGCTCTCCAGGGCCCGGAGGTGCACGGCAGTCGGGGGGCGGTCTTTGGGTCCCAGGAAGGTCATTGTGAGTGTTCTCCAATCAATGTTGGGGTTCATATTACGTAGCCAGGGTAGTCCCAGCACCATCAGGGTTGATGCATGGAGTGGTGTAACCAGGAAGTTGGAGGTGAACTCATAGCCATTGTCCAGGGTCATGCGTCCTGAGTGAAACTTTAGGATGGGGCCAGAGGAGGAGGGGGCGCCATCAAGGCATTGCAAGTCAAGGAGTTGGTCGAGGGGGTTGTGGGGAAGGTCGAGGGCATCACTAATGAAAACTCCAGTAGCTCCACTGTTAATGAGGGCTGATATCGGTCCCAGAGCACCATCCAGCCTGGCATTGATGACGAAGAATTGGGACGAGCAAGACTGGAGCCCGGGGGTTGGTGGGGGTTCATCCAGGGAGTCCCTTGGAGTCGGTCCAGGAGAGTGCGGGATATCGAAGGGGAGTTGCTGGTCATCGGGCATCAGCTCCCAGGTCAGGCAGAGGGTGAGTTGTCACCAATCAATGCAGGGGTTGGTGTCCCAGAGCCATGGAAGCCCCAAGACCAGGGGCACGGAGGAGTGTAGTTTGGTAATTAACATCCGGAGGTTGTGAGTCTGTCCGTTGGCAAAAGTAATGGGCAGACACATGAAATGAGTGACATCCCCTGCCATGGAGGTGTCTCTGTTGAAGAGGCAGAGCCGCACCAGGACCGGGAGTCGTTGAGTGGGTTCCGGGGCAAGGATAGACCATGTCTCATTAATGAAATTGTCTGTGGCACCACTGTTGACAAGGGTGTTGAGGGGAGTTCCAGAGGGGGTGAGGTGGGTTTTGAGGAGGAGGGAGTGCCAAGAGTAGGAGGGTAGGTAAGCTGTGAGGGTGTCCTGTGCGAGTGTCGTGGAACGGAGATGCGAGACCAGGGCGGAGAAGATGTCAGGGTTGATTCCGCAATTTAGGGTGTCTTCCGGGTCTAAATTGCTGGGTTGTTTTCCAAATATTTGTAAGTGGCATCCTCCCCTTTGAAGGTCTAGGTGGTGCATCCCATAACCTGTTGTTGGGGACACTTGGAGATGAAGTGGTCTTTCTCACTACAGAGTATGCAAACCCCCTCCCTCCTCTGTTGTTTCTATACATCCTTTGGAACCTCAATCCAGGGTCATCCCTTTTTTGGGAGCCAATTGGCCTGGAGGGCCTCTTTGTCCTGTTCGTTGGGGAAGTTGGAGCCTTCAAAGTTTTCCAGGGGTTCCTTGGGGCTTGGCAGGTTGTCTGGGTTGTTGGCAGCCACGGCGGCATTGAGTTGGGCCTGGGGGTGGGTGCCACTGCCAGAGTTAGCATTGGGTGGACTGCGACTCACCGGGGGTCTGCTGCCAGGGAATGCAGGGGGGTCATTGCTTTGGGTTTGGGGGTTGGGGTTTTTGCCGGAGGACCACGGGGTTCCTCCCCTGGAGTTCCAGGGGGCTCGGGAATTCAAGTACTCACTGCAATCTTCCCAATATTGTTGGTTGATTTGCATGACAAGGGCCTTGTATCCGTCATAGGAGGGTTGTTTTGGGGTGAGTCAGAGGATGTCCTTGATACGCTGTGGCAATGCATGGTGGAGGGTGTACCGGAGGGCACTGTAGTTCCAGATGAAGGTGGTGAAGCATTCTTTGGAGCGCATCCGGAGGTTGAAGAGGTTGTCCTCAGCCTTGGCCATGGTGTCATAGATCCCGAACTTCTTGAAGAACTCATCAATGAAGGTTTGCCAGTGAGAGAGTGCTGGGTTGTTAGGGTCAAACTGGATGAGGGCAGTGTAGTGGTCGAAGGTGATCCCCTGGAGATACGAGGCGGCAAAGGCTACCTGGGAGCTGTCAACCTGGAAGGTGAGTGGCTTCGCTTGAAATGTATTAAGACATTGAGTGAGGAATGTATGCCATTTCTGGAGGTCTCGGCCTATAAATGCATCAGGTTTTTGAATGTCCAAATGCCCTTCGTGGGCAAGGGCATCGCGAACATTGTTGGGGCCGGTGCCATTGTGGGGAGGGGGGCCAGCATTGTAGTAGTAGTAGTAGTGGTTACCCCCCCCTCCATGTGGAGGAAAGGCACCGAGGGCGGGGCCCCACCCACTGGGAGAGCCTCCTCCAGGTGGCTCACCTGGGGGTCCACGCCCGGGAGGTCCGTTGTCTCAAGGAGGTTCGTTCTGACTGGGGGGAGGTCTGAGTCTCCATACAGGTGGCAGTGGAGGGGGCCGGTGTGAGTTCGGCAGTGTTGGGTCAGGTTGAGGAGGGCCAGGTGCTGGGTTGAGTGGAGGACGTTTGGTCCGGGAGAGTTGTGCTTGCACCAGAGGTCATGGGGGGTTCTGCAGGTCGAAGTGAGGCAGCGGGTCATGGTGGAAGCTGGTTTCTGGAGGGGCCGGGGCAGACACAGGGGGCTGTGCTGGGACAGTCATGGGCGCGGGTGTGGGGTTTTCTTCATTGTTGCCATGTATAGGCTTGTTGATGTAGCACAGCGTGTCGTCTGTGCTGGTGGTGTCTGCCCGGGGTCTACCAGGGCTCACCGGGGGCAGGGGTTGGGTGTTGTCTGCTCATGGGAGCAGCTCCAGGAGTCTCTGGGGCTGTCCTCAGGTCTTGAAAGTGCTAAGGATGGAGTTAGCCCTACGACGAGTCAACAAAAGTACCATGCAGGCAGTGGGCTGGTCGAATAGTCCTTCCGCCGGGTTAGTATGGCTGAGGCATTTTCTCATTCCTCTCATTGTTGTTGCCCTGGAGTGGGGGTAGTGGGGGCTGCCAGGGCCAGTTTCAGGGGTTCCCATTGGATGTGAATTGAGCATCCTGGATCCGCGGGGTCATTGAGGGGTCAGAGAGAGGGAGACACATGGACTTCATCAAGTAATTGATGCAATTCTTTGCAGAGGATCATATTGCGTCAATACATTACCATAATCTGTTCTGGGAGTTCTCCTCATGTGAGGTGATCCCCAAATTCAACCAAGCAATGGGCCCATTCCTCCGGAGTGCCTACAAAGTTGTCGTGTCTGAAATCCGTGAGTAGCACCCTTGCCCACCTTGCGAAATCCTCTGGTGAGATCCAGAGTGAGCGTAGTACTTTATCCCATTGCCATTCATACTCCTCGAGGCGTCATCATCCTACGGGCAAGGGAGGGGTCCTAGCGGGTGGGGCAGCAGTCAGGTAATGTCAAGGGGAGTAGTCATGGTTGGGAGGTCCCCAAAGTTGGGGAGCGGGGCGCTGGTAGCCAAAATAGGGGGTGGGTGCAAAGGGGCCCTTGCTAGGAGATACCAGGTGAGGTTCGCTGGGAACTGGTGGAGTCTCCAGCAGACCCCCAGGGAAGCTCCGCAAGGAGGGGACCTCCACCAGTCGTGCCATGGCTAGGTTGGGCAGGGGGGCCTAGCTGACCGAGGGCCCCAGATCGTAGAGGGATGGGTTGGGGGCCCAATGGCAGTGGAGGTATTGTGGTTCATATGGGAGGAGTAGGTAGGCAGGGCAGGGAGTCTGCGTGGAGTAATGATCCAGGACCGGACACCTGTAAGGGTTGGTCTGGTAGCCAATGGGGTAGTAGGTGTGAGTATACATAGCCATCAAGAATGGTGTAAGGAGGAGTCTTGATATTATGTCAGGTTCCGCTGATTTGGGGGCTTTCCAGGAAAGCAACGCCCTTACAAGGCAGACTTGATCTACAAATACCTGGGTGTCTGGAATGGTTTCCGAAAGGCATTGAGTAGTGGGCTGGGACTGTATACTGGGATCGCACGTGTGGGGTGCACAATCAATTGGCATGGGGGGATTGTGATGTGTGATGGCCAGAAGTGGGTAGCGTGATCCAGCAGTTGATGATGGTCAATCCCAGGGTCCGTTGAAGCAGGGTTCCTGGGGGGTTGGCTGATGGCAGTTGTGATGTAAGTTAATGGCGGCGTCGGTAGTTGCGGGGGCGGGGCATGTTGTGGAGAGGGTCCCAGGTGGGGTTCTGGGGTTGTTCCGGGGGACTCCAGAAGGGGTTGTAACACACACCTTGACAATAAAATAAGTGTATCTCAGTAAGAATATATGTGAATCTCTACATATTGGGTAGTATTTTGATCACCTAATTAATCTGCATATAATAAGAGTTGTCTAAATTTATTTCATGACAAACTGATAAAGAGATCAGTGATTTGATGAGAAAAGTTAAATTTAGTAATTGAGGAAAATTGAGTAAGCTTTAATAAAATGCTTATATCTCAATGGGAAGATCATCAAACTCTATTGTGTTTAGTATTGCTGGAAGGATTCAATTAATCTGCACCTAATAAAAAAGGTACAAAGGAATTTAAAGAAGAATTAAGGGAGATATTAACAATTTATAGAATTGGAGCACTAAAAACATTGGAGAAACCTCTCTTAGCTAGGAAAATAAAGGCCCAATAGCTGGAAAATGGCCCAAAATAACTAGAAAATGTCATGCATCACAGAGAGGGAAAATAACATAAATAGAGGGAGATTCTGTGACATTCAGGAGGTTGCTAATTGTCCATGCTCAGAATTTCCAGAAAGTGGATATTTTAGGCCCAAGGCAATAGTATTACAACACCTTCTGCTATGAGGTCTCGGAAAATGTCATTCATTATGGTCTGGAAGGTGGCTGGGCTATTAGTAAGGCCAAAGAACATTACCAGAGGTTCATAGAGTCCACGATTTGTTCGGAATGCTGCCTTCCACTTATCACCTTCCTTGATGCGCACATTGTTGTAGCCCCAGCGGACATCCAACTTGGTGAAATAGCATGCACCTCGAAGGTTGTTAACAAGCTCTGAAATGAGTGGTAAGGGATAGCGATTCTTCACAGTTATCGCATTCAAGACTCGGTAGTCCTGAACCAAACGTAGAGATCCATCCTTCTTCTTAATGAAGAAGATTGGAGAGGCCATGGGAGACTTTGAAGGGCAGATGCAACCAGAGTCTAAATTCTCTTGCAAAAAGGTGTCAAGCTCATCCTGTTCTCTAGGAGAGAGAGAATAGACCTTGCAGCTAGTGGGCTCAGCATTGGGTGTGAGCTCAATTGCATGGTCCCACTGTTTACACTCTGGCAGGGAGTCAAATGATGCCTTAGAGAAAACATCTTCAAAGTCTTGCAGGTGATGAGGAACTGCATCTTGGAATGACTTAGGAGCAGAGTTAGCAGCAAATGCCTGAGCTAATTGCTGGGAAGTGGTTTGGCTAGCTCTAATCTCTACTATCATTGGTGGAGGTCATAAGGTAGTTACATAGATCCTATCACCTGTCTCAATAGCCTTGTCTGGAGACTCAAAGTCAGGAGTGCACCTAAATTCACCTTCACATCCCTCTTCCATCTGGGCCTCACTCACCACACCTTGAACATCCTCATAGAGGGCCTCTCTATAAGGGAATGCCAAGGGGGGAGGATCCAGCAGGTCAAGATCAGCAAAGGGAAGGTGCCCCACTTGGCAAGCCCATACTGCAGCACATTCCTGGGCTAACACTCTGCGCTCCTTCCTAGCTTCCTGAGCACATGTAGAACAGCATTGAGGGCAGCGGCTCATGCTCACTTTACCCTTGGCCCAGTCAATCTCTGGATTGTGGTTACGCAGCCAGGAGAATCCAAGTATTATGTCCTGCTTTCCTAGGCTGGTAACTGCAAAGACTGCACGCTCAGAGTGGGTCTGATAACGAAGAACTAAATCCACTACAGAGCAAATGGATCCAGCTTCATTGAGCGTCCCATCAATGTTGTAGACTGGGATAGGGCGAGAGAGGGGTCGGGTAGTCAGTTGATGTCATTCCACATAGTTGGTGTCTAGAAAGAGCCCAGTAGCACCACTGTCCAAGAGAGCTACAACACTCCGAGTCTGCTGAGTATCTATTGTCTCAATCTCTACACTTAGGTGCAAAGAGTTGGGAGAAGGAGTGGAGGCAACAATATAGCAACAAGGGAGGCATCGTTCCCAAGCTGGAACACAAGGGCGTCGAGCAGAAGGAGAAGAAGAGGAGGTCTGGGCCAAGGCCTTAATCAAGGGGGTACTTTGTATGTTGGAGGGGGTGCTTATAATTTCAGTCAAAGAATCCTGAACAGGGAGTGGTATATTGGGGGATTCTATAGATAGACATGCAAACCGATTAGCACCAGGCGGTGGAGGCGTACAACTCATCCGTCGCTCTACTGAAAACCCTCTCTAGCCAGACTAACAGACTCTTCCAATGGTTTGGCTACCACTTCCCCTGAACCTGAGAACTCATCCAGGGATTTTGGTATAGGCTGTATGTCAGGAGAAGGGTTTCCCTGGGCATCTCTAGCAGCCAAAAGCTGGAGAAGGAGCTCTTCCTGCTCTGAGGCTGAAAGATAGCGCACCTCCAACCCCTGAGGGCAATATCGAGCAAAGTGGCCAGGCTTTCCACAGCGGCAGCAGAGGAGAGGAAGTAAGGAGCGTTGATGAGAGGCATCAACATCCATTGGAACTCCAAGAGGAAGTGAACGTGCAGTAGGCACCTGAGCAGGAGGTGGAGCATGAGAGGGAAAGGGAGGCTGAAGAGAAGAACGAATAGGGGAAGAGGCATGGAAGGTGGAACGAGGAGTAGTTCCACAGTGGAGCTCACATTGTAACTCCATGAGCTGCCACTGATCATGTGCTACTTGATACCAAGACTCAATACTTGTGTCATCTGGTTGTCCCTCAGCCATGCTGTCAATACGGTCCATGAGAGAGGGAAGAAGGCCATCTCGGAAGGTGAGACAGAGCTGAAGACCATCAGGATAGGAGGCCTGTTCAGCCAGAGCTCTGAAAGAGTCAATATACTCATCTAAGGTTCGCTTTCCCTGTCCATATTGATGAGGATCTCGAAGAGTAAGAGCTGCTACCTTAGCAGGGTCCAAGGGGAAAAACTCTGCCCAAAACTCCTTCTCAAACTGACCCCAACTTCCAAAACTCTCTACTCCTCCAGGGCGTCGAAAAACTTGTAATGCATATGTCGAAGCTCGCCCTGACTTCATATAAGATAGAACCCAGGCAATCTTGAGAGCATCAGAGGGGAAGGCTTCACCACTGAGCTGGATGTAGGTGATGCAAGACTGCAAGAAGCGCTCCCCCATAGCTCGATCACCATTGAATGCATCTGGGAGTGCTGAGCGAGGAATATTGGTGGGAGCAGGGGAGGAAGCCACAAGGTGAGGAGCTGGGGGTGTGTTAGCCCTAACTGGAGGTGTCTGAAGAGGAGTAAAAGTGAGAGGGAAGCGCTCTAAGAGGGCCTGGAGAGAATGGGAGATGGTGTCTGTAACTTGACGTAATCCAGCAAGTTCGGTAGTGTGAAGGGTGAGGGAAGCTTGAGTAGTCTGCACCTGAGTCTCCAGAGCAAGCAAGCAAGCCCAGGCATCATCCTGAGGGGCAGAAGCATCCAGGGGAATGTCTGAGGGGGCTGGTTGGGTCATAGAAGCAACAGAGGAGCAGGGGGTAATCCAGTGGGGGAGAAACCTAAAGGGACAAGAGAGGGCTCAAGCAGGCTGAAGGGGGCTCCCAGACTGAAATGTAGAGACTTGTTCTGCTGTAAGGGCAACCTCTGGAGGCTATGGCTCAGTCACACAGCTGGCAGAGGGAAATCCAAAGTGTATTAGAATATGTACTGACAATATTATAATAACTACTCACCTGGCAGAGGGAAATCCAAAGAGAACAAGTCTGGGGATTCCCTATGCCAGGTTGGACACTTCTGGGGCTTCTGAAGCGTGGGAAACAACTGTACAGTACAACAAAACCTTAAAAAGGCGTGGGAAACAACTGTACAGTACAACAAACCCTTAAAAACTCGAAAATTGACTAACCAAACAATAGTGCAAACAAGGCAGGAAAACTCCGGACTTTAGAAGTCAGAAAGGCAAACTCCGGCTTATGTAAGCAGCCTGGAAGCGGTGCTGGAGGGTCCACACTTGTCTGGATGATAGCTAAAGAACATGAGAGAAGATAGAAGAAGTAAGAAATGAATGAAAGGAGAGTGAAGGGATAAGAAGTGAAAGAAGAAGGAAAGGAAGGAAATGAGGAGTCCCCTGACAATAAGGCTGATTTAATATGATATAGAGAGAGCTTTTTAAGGCAATTCTAGCTACACCATTTGCCTACAGTTTTCAGCAGAAGTCTATTTTATTCAGACTTTTTGTTAATTAATAGCTTTATTTTGTTTTATTATAGAGATAGATGTATCACTATAGAAAAAGGAGGGGCTTGGCAATGGACCTTTTATATGAAGTCCACTTATCTAAGGATGCTACTTGTTTCTTCAGCATTGATTTGTAGAGGTTCTTACAAGCCTCATTTTGTTGATCAATAATTAAATCAAGTTTATTTAGGACTTGAGTTACTTCAAGTTGCACTACAGAGTTCTTTAAATCATCAAGACCAACATTCTTAAGCATACCAGCATCATACAAAAACTGTAGTAGATGATTAAGCAAGTTGTTTATTTACTCCTGCATCTGAAATAAGCTGACTTCTTTCTTTTTCTCTTATATTTCTTTTAAAATAAAGATGCAACTTTTGTAGGCTTAGAAAGCTTTTTAAAAGAAGCCTTCTCTTTTTTTTTTGATATAGAAGTGTTACTAGTATATTCTAACTACTGCATCTTATAGAAAGGCACAGATAATTCACTCATTCCTAGCTAAGCTAGAATATAATGCAGTGAGAACTAGAAATAGCTAAACAACTTTCAACTTTAGCAGTCACTGATCCATCACCACTATACAGCCATACTAATAGCATCCATTGATTATGATAGCTTGTTTTTTTTAGCCAACTGCTTAGAGCACTTTATATTCTGGAGCTCACTTATTAATAATATGCCTTTTACAAGTATGTAACTAGACAAATAGTGAATCTATATCTAAAATTAAAGCCTTGGATATATATATATATCTTTTTTCATTTTTACTAATAGTAATCTAAGAATAATTGATACAAATAAGTGCTAAGCATATGAAAGAAACAGTAGTAACTTAAATAATCTTCTTGACAATTATGCTGAAATTACCATTTCCATGCAAAGATCAATAAAAATAAATTACATTCAAGATGAACCATAAATTTAAGGACAGTATAAGTGCACTATCTAAAGTGTGAAGTAACTGAAGGTGCATAATTCTGAGGCCTTTTAATTGAATTCATACTCTTATTTGATGTAATCAGAGATATCCATATGCACATTTAAAGTTGACTAATTTTTTCTGCAATGGCATATACTGTTAGTTGAAGAGGAACACTAATAGTCAGTGAAATTATATCAGCATCTATTATCCAAACATTTTTAATCTTATAAACCTTCAGATCTGTATTAATATTATCTTTTTTTAAGATAGGTCATAAGGACTTCATGTAGTAACAGAAGCCCAACATAACTTACTACTAAGATTGTGTGGAGCCATTGCTGTTGTTCCTGTATCTGAAGATAAGAAATATATTCTAAAAGAAGATATTCAGAAATAGTGTTACCTATAAAGTGATTTGTTGTTTTTGTACATTAATTCACAAAAGTCTTCCAGTCATTATTAGACTTTGTACTTGCAGGAGGAGTAAAAGGCTAGATGATTAAATTAGCCAATGGTGGAGTCAATGCCCATTTTTTAAGAAGCTGAGCAACATTAACAGCAATTTTCTTATCTATTTGAAGCTATTTTGAGGCTGGATAATAAGGTAGTGCAGTGTATTCACCAAACAGAACTTAGCATGATATCTTGCTAGTTAGCTTTGCTACCCCCCCCTGACAGATCATTGGAAGCATGTGACTCTAAAGATATCCAATGCCAGAAAAACATTAGTATTTAGCATATGAACACATATATAAAACAGTTTTCATATTTTTTTCTTCTTTGTGCACCTTCAAAATTGTAATGGTGATAATCACCCCTTTATCTATAAATCTTCATCTGTTATCAAAGTATTAATTTTCAAACTTTTGAATTTTGATGATCATTGTAGTAAATGTATAATAGAAGATTTACTCTGGATTCTTATAGCTATACTCCTATATACAAAGAGGAGGAACAAGAGATGATACTTATGCTCAAGGTATGAATATTTGATATTTTAATGATAGACAAAAAGTTTTCAGAAATGTTCTTCCTGATCTATTGTAGCAAATGCATAAGTAATTGCAGAATGATTTTAAATTTTTATTATTCTCTTTTTAACAATTTTTTGCAAATACATTTCACTCTAGCACATACTCATCAATGTATTAAGTCATCAATTGGCAGGTACTCAGGAATTAGTTAATAAGTGAAAAAGAGTCTAAAAGAATCATGATTCAATTATAGTCACTACACCAAGTCCTCTTTAATGTCTTGCAACTTAAATAGACTATATATCATGCTCTACACTACACAATCTCCCTTAACAACTGCACTTCAATCTCCTTTTATCCCCTTGACCTCACTGCCAAGTTAATAAATAATAGCTTCATTAAATCTTGCATAAGATTAATTTATACTCTCTACTTCATACTCACTAAGTCAAAATTTGTAATTTTTCTGAAACCTTTGCTCACACCATACTTTGTCTTTGTGTAATGATAAGTATGTGCTAAGATTGCAATGTATTCATAAAATGTTGTTAAAAAGAAAATGATAAAGATTTAAATTAACTCTGCAATTACTATGCATTTGCTATAATATGCTAAGCATAACAAAACTTTAGCAATGTATAGTAGAAGTAAAATAAGTAACTTGTGTAGATAGTAAAGTGCTAGACAATATAGCAAGGGAGTTTAAATAGATTTTCAGTTGATATAAAGATAGTATAGTGGAGGTGATAATGTGGTGGCCCAGTTGTTGGATACTATGGGCAAGAGTGAACAGGGAGAGTAAAAGCAATTGAGAGGTGGGTCTAACATGCATAGATATCTAATGATGTTGCAGTACTACTGAGTAGATGTAAGCTATTAGCAATGCTAGCAACAAAGAGTGGGCAGTTCTTTAATGCTACTTAGATAGATTGCTGTGTTAAAAAAGTAGTGCTGCTTGAAGAGAGCATTAGATTGTTGAAGATTGTTGATAATTTTAGCAACTAGCAAGTAAAGTTGTAGAAAGTATAAGATAAAAAGTGAAGTTTATAAACAACCTCTACAAATGTAATCAAGAAAAAAAACTATTAATGTAAACATCAGTTGTAACAACAAGCTGCAGGTAAAAGGCACTAAACAAAACAAGGATCAAGCAAAGCATCAAAGCTAACAAGTGTGATGCTTATTAAATAAATAAAGTAAAATTGCATTGGTGCTTGTGAGTTAAAATGAGTAATGAACTGTGGAATTTGTCAGGTTCCGCTGATTCGGGGGCTTTCTGGGAAAGCAACACCCTTACGAGGCGGACTTGATCTACAAACACTTGGGTGTCAGGAACTCCGGAGTTAAGGCTCCGGGGTTCAAGACGCGAACAGGGGGGATGGTCCTGGGGAAATGGAACTTGACCCGGGGGTTTCGGAGTTTTGGTGGGGGTTGAGAGTTGGCGGGGGTCAAGTCAGAACCGGAGGTTCTAAGACAAGACCCAGTTAGTAGATTTAGAGTCACGAAGTGCGTACCAAACTTAAAGCATGCGATTATTCTGGTGTGCCAGTCAAAAGTGTGCTAGTCAATGCATACCAGTCAAACAAAGGGCAGGCAACAGTTCAGGTAATATCAAGACTAGCGAATACAGTGGTGAACTACGCTATAAGTACTACGGGGTTGGGTCTTGGGGTTCCGGGGTGTCTGGGATGGTTTCTGGAAGGCATTGAGTAGTGGGCCGGGACTGTATACTGGGATTGCACATGTGGGGTGCGCAATCAATTGGCATGGGGGGATTGTGATGCGTGATGGCCGGAAGCGGGTAGCGGGATCCGGCGGTTGATGGCGGTTGATTCCGGGGTCTGCGAAGCAGGGTTCCTGGGGGGTTGGCTGATGTCGGTTGTGATGCGAGTTAGTGGCGGCGTCAGTAGTTGCGGGGGCAGGGCGTGTTGTGGAGAGGGTCCCGGGTGAGGTCCCGGGGTTGTTCTGGGGAATTCCGGAAGGGGTCGTGACATCACCCCCCCCTCAGTGCCGAGACCCTCCAAGGTGCGCGTAACCGGTGGTTTGGTCTGGGGTCCAATTGTGGGATCCAGCACCTAGCCTGCCATGTATTGAAAAAAAATTTTACTATCAGCTCACTCATGTCGCGCACACCGACGCATTCCCCGATGCCCCCGGCGACTAATGAAGTGGCCCCCCTGGCCACGTGGGAGGCCCGGGACACGCAATACCGAGCCCATGTGGCCGTGCTTATTCAACGTGAGTGTCGCCGCATTGACCGTTTACTCCGACTGACCTTCCTTTTCCAGAACTACGCCTTAATTTTGCCCCAGAGGTGGGTGCTAGTCAGCCTCCAGAGCCTGCCCTCAATGCAGGCTCTAGTGTCCCCCCGGAGCCTGCCCTAGATGCGGGCCCCGGTGTCCCCCTGGAGCCCCAGCCAAATCACCCCGCGCCTACCTTTGCGCGGAAAACTGTTCAACCCCCTCCCCGTCCTAGGCTGTCCACCCCTTGTTTCCGTCGTTCCGGGATGGCAATAGGGGCCGTTTCCAAGGTCCTGGAGAGTTGTCACATTGCGTAGGCGGCCGTCACTCAAGAACAATTTAGGGAGGCCCTGGAAAGGCTCCAGGGTCTGCCTGCTCACGCCTGGTGTGTGAGCAATGGACCAGTGAGTGGTCTCGAGCTCCGGGTCTCTTTGCTGATTTTGGCGCAGTGTTTGCACTGCGCCCGGCGACAGGTCCCCTGTTTGTTTGAGGTCCTGGGCCCCTTGTCTTGCCGGGACACGGCCGTGTGTGAGGCGTGCCGCCTCAACCATGAGCGGTGTTCCATGTTGGCACTATAGAGGGTGCGTTGTGTTTCTCGGGAGCAGGGGTGGCCACTGGGGGGGATTACCCAGAGGATGGGAGTTGAGGAGTGGGATTGGGTGGTGGAGCTGGCGGAGGAGGCGTCCGCGGAGGCAACCTGTCGCCGGGCGCAGTGCAAACACTGTGCCCGGCGACAGGTCCCCTATTTGTTTGAGGTCCCGGGCCCCTTGTCTTGCCGGGACACAGCCGTGTGTGAGGCGTGCTGCCTCAACCATGAGCGGTGTTCCGTGTTGGCACTATAGAGGGTGCGTTGTGTTTCTCGGGAGCAGGGGTGGCCACTGGGGGGGATTACCCGGAGGATGGGAGTCGAGGAGTGGGATTGGGTGGTGGAGCTGGCGGAGGAGGCGTCTGCGGAGGCATTGGGTGGGAGTTCGGGGGGCCGGGGGGGCAGTCGCATGGGGGGGCAGGATCGCCCCATAGTCCTGATCACCCGTCGGGTGACCCAGGCTGGGGCCGGCAGCCACGAGGGTCTTGGGGGGTGCTTGGACAAGGGGAAGAGGCGGGCGTCGCCCAGCTCTTCCCCAGGGCCTTCCAAGAGGGCGCAGTTACCCCTGTCCCCGTCTCCGTCAGTGCGCCTTTCTCCGGCGACTTTCTCCCCCTTATCCGGGCAGCCCCTGGGCGTCAGAGTGAGGGTCCTGCAGGAGCATTCGGGACCGGGCGACCCGGAGAGGGAGGAGCATGAGGGGAGGTAGTACGAGGCAGTCATCCCGGAACTGGGGGAGGTGAGGGTGGCCCGGGAGGAAGTCGGTGCTCAGGTGGGGCTTCTGGGGCCGGGTTCGTCAAGGGCGGGGCTGGTTGAGGCCCTTCATGAGGATGCAGTCATTGGGCATATGACATCCCTCAGTGAGTGTTCCCTCCTTGCGATCGGGTCGGTACTGATTTCCCCAGGTTGGGCTCAGGAGCACTGCCTGCTCCTGGATGGGGCTGCCGCGGCGCTCTCATCCCTGCGGGAGGGGTTGTCAGCGGGGGTGGGAAGTCCTGGGGTGGAGCGTGGTATGGACCTGCTGGGGAGGCTGGTGGTGGCTCACTGCTGGAGGAACGTCCTGACCCCGGGGTCGTGGTTCGAGCGGATCCTGGACGAGGGCAAGCAGCTCCCGTCTTGGGATCAGTTGGCCGAGGAGGTGTGGCGGGAGCACAGTCTGGGGGTGGGGGAGGGTTTCTGGAGTGGGTTGAAGGGGGGGAAGGGTGAGGGGGGTTCGGGGCCTCAGACCTAGGGGCTCCATTTTCTTGTCATTGTCTTGTCGGATAGTATATGTACCGGTTTGTAAATTAGTGTATACCTAGAATGTATATAACGGTCTCCCAGAGTTGAAGAATAATGTAAGTAAAGTGGCGGGAAAGCTAGAAAAGGCACCTTGCCCAGACTCTGGGGCATTACTACAGAAAAGAACTGAAAGGGGAAGTAAGGTTTTTAATGGGAGGAAACAGAAAGTATACGTGGGAGTTGAATCCCTACTAAACCCAGAGGCGGGGGTTATGCCCGCTACTGCTGTCTGTGAGTCCTGTGCCCCAGAGGGTCATTTCCCAGGTGACGTTGCTGAAACTCCCGGAGTTTGTCGAGGGCACCATTGAGGTTCCGGAGCGGTTCCCAGGTATCATCCTCTGGGCCATACCCACGCCATCGTACGAGGAAGTGGGGTCATCCACAGATGTTCTGGGAGTCAAGGATGTCTTCAACCTCGTAATGGTACTCGTCCTCAACCTCGACTGGAGGAGGGGGTTTGGGGCGTCATTTGGGGAAGGGGTCCAGGGGGTGTCTCTCCAAGAGGCGGACGTGAAACACTGGGTGCAGACCTTTAAGTCCCGGGGGAAGCTCAATTTTGTAGGCATGGGATGAGACCTTCTTCAAGACCTTGAACAGGCCAAGGCGCTTGTGATTGAGTTTTGGAGAGGGCCAGCAGGTGTGGAGGTGGCGTTGATCTAACCATACCTTTGTCCCGGGAGCCCAGTCGGGGGTGTCTTCCCATTTCCGATCGGCATGTTCCGCATAGGCCTGGTTCGCAGTGTTGATTTCCTCCCAGAGGAATGCGTGAAGGGACTGGAGATCCTGGGTAACCTCGTGAGCAGCATGCGACGGAATGTCCCGGAGCAAGAATGTTAGTCGGGGGTGGTATCCCTTGTTGGTGAAGAAGGGGGTCACTCCAGTGGCAGAATGTGGCATGTTGTTGTAGGTGAATTCGGCCAGGGAGAGCTCAGTGTGCCAGTCATCCTGTAGGTAGTTGACATACAGCTGGAGTTACTGCTCTAGGGACTGGTTGACTCTCTCGGTTTGACCATTGGTTTCGGGGTGGTAGGCAGTGGAGAGGTTGGCCTTTACTTTGAGAGCTTTACACAGGGAGGTCCAGAACTTGGACATGAAGAGTGGGCCCTGGTCAGAGACGATGTTGTCCGGGAGTCCATGTTTAGTGAAGATGTGCTTGAGGAATAGCCGGGCAAAGTCCGGGGTGGTGTCTGTGGTGTGGCAAGGTATGAAGATGCCCTGCTTGGTTAGCCTACACACAATGACAAGAATGGCATCGAACCCTTCTGATTCCGGGAGTTCGATGATATGATCCAGGGATATGGAGGACCAGGGGCATCGTCCGACGGGCAGGGGTTTCAGGAGCCCATAGGGTTGGTGTTGGGGGACCTTGGCCCAGAGGCAGGGTTCACATGATCAAATGTAGCGGGTCACGTCCTTCCTTAGTCCTGGCCAAAAGTAAGCCTAGGAGATAAGTTGGAGGGTCTTATGTATCCCAGGGTGTCCCCAGAGCTTATGGTCATGGTGTTGGTGGAGGACATCGTCGCGAACGTCGTCGGGGCCAGTGCCATTGCAGGGAGGGGGGCCAGCATTGTAGTAGTAGTAATAGTGGTTACCCCCTCCTCCGTGTGGAGGAAAGGCGCCAAGGGCAGGGCCCCACCTGCCAGGAGGACCTCCTCCAGGCGGCTCACCTGGGGGTCCATGCCTGGGAGGTCCATTGTCCCAAGGAGGTTCATTCTGACCAGGGGGAGGCCCGGGTCTCCATACAGGTGGCGGTGGAGGGGGCCGGTGTGAATTAGGCAGTGTTGGGCCGGGTTGAGGAGGGCCCGGTGCCGGGTTGGGTGGAGGGCATTTGGTCCGGGAGAGTCACATTTGCACTGGAGGTCGTGGGGGGTTCTGTAAGTCGAAGTGAGGTGGCCGGTCGTGGCAGAAGCTGGTTTCTGGAGGGGCCGGGGCGGACACGGGGGGCTGTGCCGGGACAGTTGCGGGTGCGGGCGTGGGGGGTTCTTCGTTGTTGCCATGCGTGGGCTTGTCAATGTAGCACAGCGTGTTGTCCATGCTGGTGGTGTCCACCCGGGGTCTACCGGAGCTCGCCAGGGGTGGGGGTTGGGTGTTGTCCGTTCGCGGGAGCAGCTCCAGGGGTCTCTGGGGCTGTCCCCAGGTCTCGAAAGTGCTAGGGACAGAGTTAGCCCTTCAGCAAGTCGACAAACCTACCGTATGGGTGGTGGGCTAGTCAAATAGCCCTCCCACCGGGTTGAGTGACTGCAGTATGGCCGAGGCATTTTGTCGTTCCTCTCATTGTCGTTGCCCCGGAAGGGGGGCAGTGGGGGCTGCCAGGGCCGGTTCCGGGGGTTCCTGTCGGATGTGAATGGAGCATCCCAGATCCGCGGGGTTGTTGAGGGGTCGGGGAGAGGGAGACACATGGACTTCGTTGAGTAATTGATGCAATTCTTTGCGGAGGATTGTATTGCGTCAATACATTGCCATAGTCTGTTCCAGGAGTTCTCCTCATGTGAGGCAATCCCCGAATTCGACCAAGCAGTGGGCCCATTCCTTCGGAGTGCCTACGAAGTTGTCATGTCTGAAATCTGTGAGTAGCACCCTCGCCCGCCTCGTGAAATCCTCCGGCGAGATCTGGAGCGAGCGTAGTACTTCATCCCATTGCCATTTGTACTCCTTGAGGCGTCATCGTCCTACGGGCAAGGGAGGGGTCCTAGCGGGTGGGGCAGCAGTTGGGTAATGTCGAGGGGGGTAGTCGTGGTTGGGAGGTCCCCAAGGTTGGGGGGCAGGGCACTGATAGCCGTAATAGGGGGTAGGTGCAAAGGGGCTCTTGCTGGGGGGTACTGGGCAAGGTCCATTGGGAACTGGTGGGGTCTCCGGCAGGCCCCCGGGGAAGCTCCGGAATGAGGGGACCTCCACCAGTCGTGCCATGGCTAGGTTGGGCGGGGGGTCCTGGCTGACCGAGGGCCCCAGATCGTAGAGGGATGGGTCAGGGGCCCAGTGGCAGTGGAGGTATGGTGGTTCGTATGGGAGGGGTGGGTAGGCGGGGCGGGGAGTCTGCGCGGAGTAATGATCCGGGACCGGACGCCCGTAAGGGTTGGTCTGGTAGCCCATGGGGTAGTAGGTGTGAGTATACGTAGCCATCAAGAACGGTGTAAGGAGGGAGTCTTGATATTATGTCAGGTTCCGCTGATTCGGGGGCTTTCCAGAAAAGCAACGCCCTTACAAGGCGGACTTGATCTATGAACACTCGGGTGTCTGGAACTCCAGGGTTAAGGCTCCGGGATTCAAGACACGAATAGGGGGGATGGTCCCAGGGAAATGGAACTTGACCCAGGGGTTTTGGGGTTTTGGTGGGGGTTGAGAGTTGGCGGGGGTTGAGTTGGAACCAGAGGTTCTAAGACAAGACCCGGTTAGTAGATTTAGAGTCGCGAAGTGCGTACCAAACTTAAAGCACGCGATTATTCTGGCGTGCCAGTCAAAAGCATGCCAGTCAATGCATACCAGTCAAACAAAGGGCACGCAACAGTTCAGGTAATATCAAGACTAGCAAATACAGCGGTGAACTATGCTATAAGTACTATGGGGTTGGGTCTCGGGGTTCCGGGGTGTCTGGGATGGTTTCCAGAAGGCATTGAGTAGTGGGCCGGGACTGTATACTGGGATCGTGCATGTGGGGTGCGCGATCAATTGGCGTGGGGGGATCGTGATGCATGATGGCCGGAAGCGGGTAGCGGGATCCGGCGGTTGATGGCGGTTGATTCCGGGGTCTGCGAAGCAGGGTTCCCGGGGGGTTGGCTGATGTCGGTTGTGATGCGAGTTAGTGGCAGCGTCGGTAGTTGCGGGGGCAGGGTGTGTTGTGGAGAGGGTCCCGGGTGAGGTCCCGGGGTTGTTCCGGGGAATTCCGGAAGGGGTAATGACAGAATTCTATATTCAATAGCTCAATAAATTCCTTGCTTGACTTTTTTTTTTGCCTTTTAATCATTTTTTCTCATCTCTTAGCTTATATATTATATTTCATCTCATTCATTACTTTCAAATTGCTATTTTGCTGCTATTGTAACTTGTCTTTCTTATTGAGTTTTGAAAGAGTATTGTTCTGCCTTTACAAGAAAGTTGCTAATTTATAGTGCTAGAATTATTTCACAGTTAGTGGATTATGTACCATAATAAGTAGTGTGAGCAAATAGCACTGAAGATCTCAAATGTATCACAATGCCTTGCTTCTCTTTTCCAGGTCCTCTATAAATAAATTGAAAAGAAGCTCCTAAAGGCTTTTCATTACCTATTTTCACAATTTATAGGAGGTAGAACACCTGTTATTGCAGGCGCCTTGACCATCATCGTTAGACCTTTAAGGTGGTCAGATTCTGCAAGTTGACTCTCTACCCACTTTTTCACAGCCACAATAGCTGCTGCAACCCATTGGAGCAGATGATAACCAGAAATCACGGATGTGCCAATTATGAAAAAAGAGGCCCTGCAGAGCTTTACCACCTGTATATTCACCATTAGGAAAATGCTCCCAATGGGTGAACATGGTGTGGAGGATTTGTGGCATTTGCCATGTTTTGTTGTAGGGTAGATAGCATAGAGCATGGTAGATTACAATGAGAACAAGGATTCCATATCATCCTGGATCATGTGAGCATCATGGTGTCCTGCAAGCAACAGGCTTGACGTGAATTTCCAAGTACCCAATCAATAGGCTGTGAGTATAATTGATAAGTACTTCATCAAGAATTCACTGTCCACTTGTACTGTTGGCCATGAGTTATCTCACTTTCTTTCTTCGCCATATCCCTGTCTTTGTTCTAATCTCATATACAGGATATGATTGAGTGCATTGGCCCGTGAGTGACCAAGTTTCAGACAAGCAACTCTAAGCAAGAAATTTGCAATCTTTGCCATCCTCACCAGAAACAGTGAATACAACAAGATAAGCCTCACATTTCCATTCCTTGAGCTCTGTGTGAGCGATTAAATGTTATCTACCACTGCTTATTACTTACAGTGCTTTTCCCAATAGTTCATGATATCATTTCTGTGCCAGGTGAGGCTGTTTTTGAGGAGGCCAGGCTTGTTATTGAGTGTCTGGTCTGGGCTTTGTATAGAATTCTCATGATGACAGATCAGCTAAGGACACTGCACTAAACTTGTGCCCCGACATCCATCCATCTCGCCAGGAGCTGGAAAAATTGGTCCCCTATGTAAATTGCTATGTTGGTGAAAGACGGACAGTGTCACCCCAGAGCTCTGATGCTAATGTAGGGGTCAAACAGACTACATTTAGGAAAGTCTATCGCAAAATGATAAGGTATGAGACAAATGAGAGATCAAAATAACAAATCTCAAAGACAGGATTGACTTTGGTTCAGTACCACTGAACATGCAGTCTGCATCTAAATCAATCTTGAAGCGGCGTGGAAGAGACTATTTTGCTGGAAGCATACCCAGTCCTTGAGGATTTATGCACACACAGGTCCTTCAACTCAAGGATTCCTTATTACACCGCCTAAAAACTATGCACAGACCATATTCAACCTTGAGAAACAACTAACAGGCGCATTGAGCAAGCTCTCCAAGCTTTCCTGCAGACACAAGTTTGGAATGCTTGTATTAGGCGAAGCAGGTGATGATGAGTTCAAGCTGTATAAAGATGAGCTGAGCTAGAGACACCCTCCGGGTACAAATGACCCATCAACATGGACATGGAATCAAATCGAGGCATCCGTTGTTGTTCTCAATGATCTCTGCAGGAAATTTGTGGAACTCTCACTTTATCAGCGATACACCAATATTGATTCTGAGATAGAAGGTAGCATGTTGGGAGAGTCAACTGAGATTAATAAGGGAAAGGGAGCAGCAGATCCTATGATATATGCTGAAAGAGTGCAGGATGTGTCAAACCTTTGGCAGTGGATCATACAAGACAAAGAGGAACTAGTACAGCTACCCTGGATTTAGAAGATCTCCACTCCCAGGTTGTTATCAATTTCTGTTCTACCCATGATGCACCATTAATCTTTTTAAAACAGATGCAAAAGAGATGGGGAATCAGTCAAGAATGGAGAGAGCCTGGCAATACGTGTTTCCTGAATAGTGCTTTGCAATGCTTGCTACATACCCCACCTTTGCTGTGAGCATTAGCTGCTCACAAAGAGGATAGTTGTGCATTGTTGCTATACTGTCGCCGTTGAGCATCAATGACACATTATACTCTAGGTAGGGCAGTAGCAAAGGGGTTTTGCATGTCATGCAGCATGAAGCGAGTCGTCTCTGCACTTTTGCTCAATTTGACTCATTTTACACATCAAACAAACTATAATTAGGATGTACTCTACAATTTTCTGTGCCATTCTTATGTCTCCAGCTCATGCATATATCTTAATTTTGAAACAGACATATTACTATGTGTTAGAATCCAACTTGGTAGTGGCACTAGTAAATAATATGTAAGTTAAATATCCTCAGAATGTGTCAACAAACTGAGAGTATTGAACTGTCAGTCTAGATATATATATATATATATAAGTGAATAAAGCAGTATTAGCCACTAGTGAATAAAGCAATATTGGCCACTAGTGGCCTTGGTGTTGTGTTGTGGTATCCTTCACACTTATCACAATGTCTTGTGCCACTCCAACACTCCTCCTTACTGTGAACATAACTGATATTAAATATGATTGATATCTTGTTCTTGCATTTAGAGTCATAACATTCCAAGCATGCTGCACAGGCATGTAAACAGTGGTTTTGGTAATGCTTTCATGAATATGTCAGCAACATTGTTTCTGGTGTTTACATATTTAATTGTAATCTCACCCATCTGAGCTCATTTGCAAATAAAGTGATATTTTATGTTGAAGTGTTTTACTTGGGTGTGCATAGTCACATCTTCTGAAAGGGTGATGGCTGCCTTGTTATCACAAAATAGGGTGGTTGGTTTCTTAGTGAAATCCCATCCAATGGCTCTTATCAACATTCTCAGCCCAATACATTCTTGCATTGACTTATATGCTGCCATGTACTCCATTTCACATGAGAATGTTGCCACAGTCTTTTGCTTCCAAGCCAACCATGATATTGCCTCAGTTCCCAGTGACCAAGCATAACCACTGATGCTCCTCCTAGTTTTTCAGCAACTTGCCCAATCCACATCTGTGAATCTATGGAGTGCAATAAATAAGCCTCCAAGGCAGAGCTTAAGATCTTTTGAGCCTTTTAGATAGCAAAGAAGCCAAATCCCCACATTCTAGTGAGATATGTCATAGTTGTCAAGGAACTGAAATAGCTGCTGGACTGCAAACACAATGTCTGGGCAGGTTGCTATAGTAATGTATAGTAGGCTTCCTACCAATAAGTTGTATAGTAGTCATGTGATCTTAGTTTTCTCCTCCTGAGTATGACATTCAGGTTTGGCATATCTAAGTCTTAGACTTGGTTCCATAGGTAGAGATAGCGGGTGTGCATTTTCCTGGCCAAATTAATGAATCACTCACTTAATAAAAGCAGTCTAGGATAGGGACATTGTGCATTTGTTATTGTTCCACTTCACTGAGACTTCTACAATATGTTTTGGTTTGCCTAGGTCCATAATTGTCCATGTTTTGTGCATCTGCACCTTGAATTATTCATTTTCTTCCTTTGAGTCCACTATAGATAGAAAGTCATCAATGTGGACCACAGCTATGATTGTGCCTGTTTCCAACTTTGTGTAGTAAATGCAGGACTCACAGGACAGATGCATGAAACCCCAAGCAACCATCTGCTCATTCAGGGTTTAGTTTCAGATTTGGCCTGCCTGCTTCATACCATAGAATCCTTGTAGAAGCTTGCACATGTGGGTCTCCTTCCCAGATTCCTCAAATCCCTCTGGTTGCTCCATGTACTAAACTTCATTGTCTAGTGATATACCATATAGAAAAGCTGTCTTGACATTGATTTGTGTTCCATTCCAGCCTTGTGATGCTGCAATGTACAGCAATATCCTCCATGACTCAATATATACTGTTGGCAAAGTGGTTTTACTGTAGTCATGCCTATATATTTATTCATAGCCCTTGAATACTAGGCATACCTTGTATCTGACTGCTTTTCCATATTTATTTCTTTTGATTCTGAAGATAGGCCACCCCTTTCATACTTTGTGCCCTGTGAGAACTTCCAATCTTGGGATAAGCCAGTACATGCCTATTGTCCTTCAATGATTTCAGCTCTTTCTTGTAGGCTTCCTCCTATTTTTCTGTGTTTGGTTCTTGTAGTTCTTCTTTCCATGTGCTTGGCTCCTCCTCAGTGTTGACTTGTAGAGGTTTGATGTCATCAGATAGAGAGATTGCTGCCAATATGCAATTAAGGTCTATTTGTAATTTATCTACAGTGGGCTTGGGCACTTGTTTGTCTATGGGTGTTGCTGATGCAATGGTGGTCTGTGGCTGTGTGGTGTCTAACTGGTTGTTACTCATGAGTTGTGCTTGCCTCTCATTTCTCCTTTCTGTCACTCTTCTGGCACTCTCTCTCACTTTGTCCATTGTTCTTTCCAGTCTTGTGGGCATTTGATTTTTGTCATCCATGGCCTTCTCTGTTGGTTGACATATACAATTTGATCTTTGTGGAATAGTGGTATCTTCTTGGTGGGGTTGTAGGCCTGGGGCTGATGCATTTATCTCTACATCAAGGTAACTGAGGTCATCATCATTATCTCTGGGTGTAGTAGGCAAGGTTTTATCTAGCTGTTAGAGGGAGGGGATAGGAGGTTCAGCAAGTGGTTGGGGTGGTGATGCTGTTGCTAGTGAGGATTTGTGGCATTTAACAAATTTAACATGGTGTGACTGATATACCTTGTGGTTTTTCCTATTCCAGCATCTGTATATTTTAGTGTTCTGGCTATAACCAATTAGGGTCATCTCAACTGAACATGGCAGTACTTTGGAGTTATGTATTGGTATAAACACAAATGCTCAACACTCTATTTCCCTCATATAGGAGTAATTGGGTGCACATCTAAACCATTTTCCATAAGGAGTCTTGCCATTGAAGGCTTTTGTAGAAGTTTTTGCATGAAGTGCTATCAAGTAAATTCTATCCCAAAGGAATTTTGGGCAGTTCACATTGATTCTCACAGCTCTGGCCTTTTCCATTAATGTTCTGTGCATTTGTTCAGCCCTATCAATCTGTGCAGATGTATGCAGAGCACTATGTTCATTTGTGATTCCTCTCAAGTTGAGCCATGCCTCTATTTCTGTGCTGTTGAGTTCACCATCAAAGCCTATGCAATACTTGCCCACTTTCAATCTTGTGTCATTCTCACATGCTCTCTCCCAGGTCTGCAGTGCAGCAAAAGCCTCTCCTTTTGTTTTCAGTGGGATAAACCATGACATACTAGTATAGTCATTCACTATGTCTAGTATGTAATGGTTTCCAGATCTTGAGCAAGTGTTCACTAGTTCAAACAGGTCTATCCATACAATCCTCAGCCTTTTCATTGCTCTATGCTATTCCAGCTGCATCTTTGGAACAGGTGTGCATGTCTGTTTTTCTAAGATACAGCTGTCACATTTTGGCAGAAAGGAGGAAAGCATATCTTTGATCTTATGATTGCAGGCTAGCTGTTGTATGGCCTGGTAATTGGCATGGCTTAGTTGTCAATGCCATTTCTATGTTGGCTGTTATATACATGTGCTCAATGTTTGTATTTGACAGGCTGACTGTGTAGAGTTGTTTTCCTTTTAGGAGTGGGCCTCTGGCTATAACTAACTTGGTGGTGTGGTCAATTATGCAGATTCCCTTGTTGTCAAAGTGTGAATATGTCTGATTATTGACTAAGATGTGGCTGGCAGAGATAAAATGGACAGTGGAATTGGGAACATAGAGTGCTTTCTCTAAAGCAAGGAAATTTCTTTCCTTAGTATGGAGTTTTATGCTTCCAATGCCATGAGCAGCAATAGTCAATCCACTAACTCCTTTGATAGCCCTTGGTGTAATGGGCTAAATGATGAGGAAGTCAGGCTTGCATGGAGATATGTGGATAGTGGTGCCTGAATCTATAAAGAATGGAAGGTTAGTTGTGGATATAAGTGTGGTGTTATTACTATACTAATGCCAGTTGAGGGAAGTTCTTGGTTTCTCCTCCTCCTCAACTGATGCCATCCAACCCTCTCATTTAATGTCATCTGCAGACTGATTGGGTAAGTCATCAGTAACCAGCCCTGCAAAACCTGCTGCTGTTGACACCTTGTCCATGGTTGTGCTACTCAATATCTGCATCTTGTATAGCTCACCCTCCTCCACCCAGGTATACCTTCTCTACCAGATTAGTGAGTTGCATATACTGTTTTGAGGTGCCCATCCCACCCTTTTGCTTCTTCCCAGCTGCAGCTCTGGCAGTGTCATGGGCAGCACTCAGCCCCTCACCCTCAGCATGAGTTTTAATCAGACTGAAGAGAGAGGCAGCTGTTTAGTATCATCAAGTCCATCATACTCCAATTTGTTTAGGGCAGTAAGAATGGTAGCACATGCAAGGTCATTGTTTGCCACTCAGTTCCAGTATGCATGTGGCTCTATAGTTGCACTTGGCAGAGAAGTCAGTGGTTCAAAAACATAGGACTTCAGGCCAAGTAGGGAGAGATGAATTTTTATGGCCATAATCCAGTGGTCAAGGTTTGCAGTGGAGGAATTCTGATTAAACTTTTCATGCTTTCATTTTGCCCTATAGACAGAGATGGTAAGAACAAAGGAAGCTGTGGTGTCATTGAAATTTGAAGACATATTCTCAAGGGTAGTAGGAAGTAGGTAGGCAGCTTATCAATTATATAAAGACAATAGAGGCACTTCTTCAGGTCTGGGCAGTGAAAGAGATCTTGGTAGAAGAGAACAAGAGCAGAGGATAGCTTCATATGGGGACAGCCCAGCACAATTGGCAATTGCAGTAAGCAGTATGAAGAACCAGAGATCAACAAGCAGGTAGTACTTTTCTACAAGTATTTTGCTCAATTTAGGCCCATAATCTGTTGGAATCCAACTTGGTAGTGGCACTAATAAATAATACATAAGTTAAATATCCTCAGAATGTGTTAACAAACTGTATTATATACCTAAGTTAAATATCTAGGTATGTGATTAGTATTTGGTGCAATTGTATGTGATAACTGATGTACCCTCAGAACATGTCAATGAACTGAGGGTGTTGAACTGTTAATCTAGATATATATATATATAAGTGAATAAAGCAGTATTGGCCACTAATGGCCTTGGTATTGTGTTGCAGTACCCTTCACACTTATCACAATGTCTCATGCCACTCCAACACTATGCACAAAGGATAATATAGTAGCAGGCCAGTGGTATATCTACTAAGGACAACAGCCAGAGACAAATAAAGTAGGAGTTTTATCTCAATAGTGATGCAAAAGTAGGTTATTTACATTAGTTTGAATAGAGGCAATTATAAATGAACTAGTTTTTACTAAGTTCCAGGGCTGAATTACACTCCACAAATGTTTTTATAAAATATTTCAATTTGTGCAACCTTAGTCACACTAAAAGAAGATTAAAATAGTATATAAAATGTAAAGTAAAATATTGCCTTGGGCCTAAGATATTTACTCTTTGGAGATTTTGAGCATAAGCAATCAGTTCCTTTTCTTTTGTTACAAAATCCCCCTCTATTCTAGACTATTTTTCATTTATTAGGCCTTCATTTTCTAATTTCAAGTATAGATTTTCCTGGCTCAGAGATGCTCTCCCAATAATTTTGATTAAGGTGCTCTGCTTCTGTAGACTATTAATATCTCTTTCATTAAGTGCAAATCAATCAAACATGTACAATAATATAAACTATAATAGAGTTTAGCTTCCATTCCATTGAAATATTAGCATTTTATTGAAGCCTGCCCAATTTTCACCAGTAGCTAATCTTAGCTTTTCTCATCAAAAGCTAATCTCTCTGTCAGTTTGCCACAGAATGCCTTTAGACAACTTTCATTGTGTGCTAATTAATTAAGCAATCCTAATAATACTCAATTTGTGGAAATTTATATGTATTTCTACTGAAATACAATAATTTATTATTGAGGTGTAATGATAAAGTGATGGGGGATGTACACAGCCACAACCCCATCTAGTAGTAGATTATCTTATCAGCTGATGTAGTTATATCTCTGATTTGTTAAATGTTTATAAAAGACTGTAGCAATAGTAGTGCTTGCAGTAAATAAATTGTGAAAAGTGCTTTTATATCTATCAAGTAGATTGAGACAATGTTAAAACAAAGTACTACACTTGTTTTTAATCTATATTGCTGAATATAAGAGAAGCCAGATTCTTGTAACATAAGAAGTTAAGCATTAGATGTATGCAAGTATTAGCTTATAAATTGCAGAAAATTAATTGTAGAAACCAATGTAAAATACATTCAAAGGATGCCATCTGATTCTAGTATAGAGCCAATTGTTCCACTGATCTGAGAAATTCACTCTGTTGAGCAGGAATCTGTGAGTCAAGTTTCAGGATTGTAAGTATAAGTATACCACTATTACTATAAATGTGACTACATCTACCTTCTTGCCTTGTTTTACAAGTGCTATAATTACTGCCATACCTTATATCACTACCTATCTATACACTATGCTTACTGCCTAGGAACTACCAGCAGCACATTCTCCTCTGCCTGCATTACCTGTATCTATAATCTAGATATTCTCACTGACCTTTCTATATCAGAGCCCTGCTTCCTCCACCTAGCTGACTGTGATGTTGACATGGATGCAGTGGGTAATAAAGTCAATGCTGATGCTGATGGTAAGCATAATCCTGAGATGGCCCCACGATCTCTGCCTACTCATTATGAGTTATAGCCACTTGCCAGCTCACTTTGACCTCAATTCATTGTTTGGCCACTGCCACTTTATCTTTGCATCTATTATGCACCTCTGCTATACTACTTATAAGGCTAGTAACAAGATGAGCATTAGTATACTTGTGGCCTACCTCAATGCTGCTTTGCCCATTGACAAGTACAAGAACTTTGTGTCACAACCCCTTCCGGAGTCCCCCAGAACAACCCCGGAACCCCACCTGGGACCCTCTCCACAATACGCCCCACCCCCGCAACTACCAACACCGCCATTAACTCACATCACAACCGCCATCAGCCAACCCCCCAGGAACCCTGCTTCATGGACCCCGGGATCGACCACCATCAACCACCGGATCATGCTACCCACTTCCGGCCATCACGCATCACAATCCCCCTGTGCCAATTGATCGTGCACCCCACATGCACAATCCCAGTATACAGTCCCGGCCCACTACTCAATGCCTTCCGGAAACCATCCCAGACACCCTGGAACCCCGAGACCCAACCCTGTAGTACTTATAGCATAATTCACCACTGTATTCGTTAGTCTTGATATTACCTGAATTGTTGCATGCCCTTTGTTTGATTGGTATGCATTGACTGGCATGCATTGACTGGCATGCCTGAATAATCACATGCTCTAAGTTTGGTATGCACTTTGCAACTCTTAATTTGCTAACTGGGTCTCGTCTTAGAACCTCCAGTTCCGATTCGACCCCTGCCAACTCTCAGCCTCCCCAAAACACCCAAAACCCCTGGATCAAGTTCCATTTCCCTGGGACCACCCTCTCTGTCTGCATCTTGAACCCCGGAGCCTTAACCCCGGAGTTCCAGACACCTGGGTATTTGTAGATCAAGTCCGCCTCATAAGGGCGTTGCTTTCCCAGAAAGCCCCCGAATCAGCAGAACCTGACATAATATCAAGACTCCTCTTTACACCATTCTTGATGGCTACATATACTCACACCTACTACTCCACGGGCTACCAGACCGACTCTTATGGGTATCCAGTCCCAGATCATCACTCTGCGCAGACTCCCTGCCCTGCCTACCCACCCCTCCCATATGAACCACAATACTTCCACCGCCACTGGGCCCCTAACCCATCCCTCTATGATCTGGAACCCTTGGTCAGCTGGGCCCCCCCACCCAACCTAGCCATGGCATGACTGGTGGAGGTTCCTTCATACCAGAGCTTCCCCGGGGGTCTGCCAGAGACCCCACCAGTTCCCAGCGGACCTTGCCTAGTACCCCCCAGTGAGGGCCCCTTTGCACCCACCCCCTATTTTGGCTACCAGTGCCCCACTCCCCAACCTTGGAGACCTCCCAACCACGACTACCCCCCTCAACATTACTCAACCGCCGCCCCACCCGCTAGGATCTCTCCCTTGCCCATAGGATGACAATGCCTCAAGGAGTATGAATGGCAATGGGACGAAGTATTACGCTTGCTCCGGATCTTGCCGGAGGATTTTGCGAGGCAGGCAAGGGCACTACTCATGGATTTCGGACACGACAACTTCGTAGGCACTCCAGAGGAATGGGCCCATTGCTTGGTTGAATTTGGGAATCACCTCACACGAGGAGAACTCCTGGAACAAACTATGGTAATGTATCAACACATAACAATCCTCTGCGAAGAATTGCATCAATTACTCGACAAAGTCCATGTGTCTCCCTCTCCCTGACCCCTCAATGACTCCGCGGATCTGGGATGCTTAATTCACATCCAATGGAAACCCCCGGAACCAGCCCCAGCAGCCCCCACTGCCCCCACTCTGGGGCAATGACAATGAGAGGAATGACAAAATGCCTTGGCCATACTGTGGTCCCTCAACCTGGCAGGAGGACTATTCGACCAGCCCACTGCCCGCATGGTAGGTTTGTCGACTCGCCATAGGGCTAACTCTGTCCCTAGCACTTTCGAAACCTGGGGACAGCTCCAGAGACCTCTGGAGCCACTCCCATCAACAGACAACACCCGACCCCCGGTAGACCCTGGGCGGACACCACCAGCATGGACAACATGCTGTGCTACATTGACAAGCCCATGCGTAGCAACAATGAAGAAAACCCTGCACCCACGCCCATGACTGTCCCAGCACAGCCCCCCGTGTCCGCCCCAGCCCCTCCGGAAACCAGCTTCCACTGCGACCCGCCACCTCACTTCAACCTGCGGAACCCCCCATGACCTCCAGTGTAAGCGTGACTCTCCCGGACCAAATGTCCTCTACCCGACCCAGCACCTGGCCCTCCTCAACCTGACCCAACACTGCTGAACTCACACCGGCCCCCTCTGCCGCCACCTGTATGGAGACCTGGTCCTCCCCCTAGTCAGAATGAACCTCCTTGGGACAATGGACCTCCTGGGCATGGACCCCCAGGTGAGCCACCCAGAGGAGGCCCTCCCAGCGGGTGGGGCCCCGCCCTCGGTGCCTTTCCTCCACACGGAGGGGGGGGTAACCACTACTATTACTACTACAATGCTGGCCCCCCTCCCTGCAACAGCACTGGCCCCAACGACATTCATGACGCCCTTGCTCACAAAGGGCATTTGGACATTCAAAAACCCAATGCATTCACAGGCCAAGACCCCTGGAAATGGCATACATTCCTCACTCAATGTCTTAATACATTTTAGGCAAAGCCACTCACCTTCTAGGTTGACAGCTCCTGGGTAGCCTTCACCACCTCGTATCTCCAGGAGATCACCTTCAACCACTACACTGCCCTCATCCAGTTTGACCCTAACAACCCAGCACTCTCTCACTGGCAAACCTTTGTTGATGAGTTCTCCGGGAAGTTCGGGATCTATGACACCATGGCCGAGGCCAAGGACAACCTCTTCAACCTCTGGATGTGCTCCAAAGAACGCTTCACCACCTTCATCATACGTTTCAAAAAGGAAGCTTACGAGACAGGTTGGAACTATAGTGCCCTCTGGTATGCCCTCCACCGCGCATTGCCACAGCATATCAAGGATATCCTCTGACTTGCCCTGAAACAACCCTCCTACAATGGATACAAGGCCCTCATCATGCAAATCGACCAATGATATTGGGAAGATTGCAGTGAGTACTCGAACTCCCGAGCCCCCTGGAACCCCATGGTCCTCCAGCAAAAACCCCAACCCCCAAACCCAAAGCAACAACCCCTTTGCATTCCCTAGCGGCAGACCACCGGTGAGTCACGGTCCACACAATGCTAACTCCAGCAGTGGTGCCCGCCCCCAGGCCCGACTCAATGCTGCCATAGCCGCCAACGACCCAGACAACCCGCCAAGCCCCGAGGAACCCCTGGAAGACTTCAAAGGCCCCAACTTCCCCGACAAACGGGACAAAGAGGCCCTTCAGGCCAATTGGCTCCTGAAAAAGGGACGACCCTGGATTGAGGTTCTGAAGGATGTACAGAAACAACAGAGGAGAGAGGGGGTTTGCATACCCTGTGGTGAGAAAGACCACTTCATCTCCGAGTGTCCCCAACGACAGGTTATGGGATGCGCCACCTGGACCTTCAAAGGGGAGGATGCCACCTATGAATATTCAGAAAACAACCCAGCGATTTAGACCTGGAAGATGCCCTAAATTGCAGAATCAACCCCGATGTCTTCTCCACCCCAGTCTTGCATCTCCGTTCCACGACACTTGCACAGGACACCCTCATGGCTTACCTACCCTCCCACTCTTTGCACTCCCTCCTCCTCAAAACCCACCTCACCCCCTCTGGAACTCCCCTCAACACCCTTGTTGACAGTGGTGCTACAGACAATTTTATTGATAAGACATGGTCTACCCTCACCCCGGAACCCACTCAATGACTCCTGGTCCTGGTGTGGCTCTGCCTCTTTGACAGAGACACCTCCACAGTAGGGGATGTCACTCATTTCATGTGTATGCTTGTTACTTTTGCCAACGGACAAACTCACAACCTCTGGATGTTAATTACCAAACTACACTCCTCCACCCCCTGGTCTTGGGGCTTCCGTGGCTCTGAGACACCAACCCCCACATCCATTGGCAACAACTCACCCTTTGCCTGACCCAGGAGCCGATGCCCAATGATTAGCAACTCCCCTTCAATATCCTGCACTCTCCTGGACCGACTCCAAGGGACTTCCTGGATGAATCCCCACCAACCCCTGGGCTCCAGTTTTGCTCGTTCCAATCCTTCATCATCAATGCCAGGCTGAATGGCACCCCGGGACCAATATTGGCCCTCATCAATAGCAGAGCTACTGGAGTTTTCATTAGTGATGCCCTCGACCTTCCCCACAATCTCCTTGACCAACCCCTTGACTTGCAACGCCTTGATGGCGCCCCCTCCTCCTCTGGCCCCATCCTAAGGTCTCACTCGGGATGCATGACTCTGGACAACAGCTATGAGTTCACCTCCAACTTCCTGGTTACGCAACTCCATGCGTCAACCCCAATGGTGCTGGGACTACTCTGGCTACATAATATGAACCCTGACATTGATTGGAGAATGCTCACAATGACCTTCCCAGGACCCAAAGACTGCCTCCCGACCGCCATGCACCTCTGGGCCCTGGGGAGCAATCTGGTGCCCCACACCCCTGAAGTGACCACTGCGCCCCCCAGCCATGCTCTGCCAACACCCGTCCAAACTCGCAAGGCCCCTGCTCAACCCTCAAACATTTCTCAAAACAGACTCAAAGGGCCGAACTACCCAGACCAGTCTCAGACATGCACTGTACCCACTTCAGCTGTTGCATCCACGACTCCAATCGACCCAAATACATTCGACATTAGGATCATTGGAGCCGCCCCCTTTGCCTGTCTCATGAGGGATGGGGCCCCCACATTCCAGCTGCACACCTTGCCTTCTCCCCCAGAAAGCCCCCAAATCGAATCAGTGGAACCTGACATAATATCAAGACTAACCCCACCCAGGATCCTCTCCACAACATGCCCTGCCTCTGCAACTACTAATGCTGCCATTAACTCGCATTACAACCACCATCAGCCAACCCCCTGGGAACCCTGCTTCATGGACCCTGGGATTGACCACCATCAACCGCCGGATCACACTACCCACTTCCGGCCATCACACATCACAATCCTCCTGCACCAATTGATCATGCACCCCACACGCACAATCCCAGTATACAGTCCCGGCCCGCTACTCAATGCCTTCTGGAAACCATCCCAGACACCCCGGAACCCTGAGACCCAACCCCATAGTACTTATAGCATAGTTCACCACTGTATTCGTTAATCTTGATATTACCTAAATTGTTGCATGCCCTTTGTTTGATTGGTATGCATTGACTGGCATGCTTTGACTGGCATGCCAGAATAATTGCATGCTCTAAGTTTGGTACACACTTTGCGACTCTTAATTTGCTAACTGGGTCTCATCTTAGAACCTCCAGTTCCGACTCAACCCCCACCAACTCTCAGCCTCCCCAAAACACCCGAAACCCCCAGATCAAGTTCCATTTCCCTGGGACCACCCTCCCTGTCTGCGTCTTGAAACCCGGAGCCTTAACCCCAGAGTTCCAGACACCCAGGTATTCATAGATCAAGTCCGCCTCATAAGGGCGTTGCTTTCCTGAAAAGTCCCCGAATCAGCAGAACCTGACACTTTGATACTGCCAAGGTCATCCATATGCTTAGTATCTTGAGGAAGTGTAGCTGAGTCTGTATTGAGGACAATTTTGTCTAGATTACCTAACTAGCTTAGTTTGCCTTGCTTCTTTCTTGGAGCTCCTATGTTTTTGCTTGCACAAAAAAAGATCTCTATATTTCTTTATGTATGTATGTATTTTAATATATTATTTTCCATTCATCCCTTGCTTTTTGCTTCCATGCATATATTACCATTAGCTTCATTCTCATTTATAGCCCCCAATAGAATGAATGGAAGATTCCACTATCATTACATTATATATTAAATGAAATGTTGGCTATGAGTTTTTCTTTCTTCTGCTTAATAATAAAAAATCAACAATATATCCACAGTTTACTGTATCACTGAGTCAGTTCACTGTTGCTTCATCCATCACATCAACATTGTTAGTCAAACAAACTCTCACTCATTATTCTCTATATACACTCTTTCTTACTTCTACCTTCTAGAAAAGGTCAAAGGTTTCATTACCATCCAGTTATATATTTACTGCTGGGAAGAATGTGTTTTGCACAACCCTTTCAAGCCAGCACCCAACATTCTAAAGAGCAAATGTGGCAGTCAGCCTCCCAAGCTTATTTATTTCTGCAGCTCCTATTTCTTTTCATTAGGTGAAAATAACATATGCAGCCCACTCTTTCTCTCCTCCTTCTTCTTAAGCACCTCTATATTAGAGCACCAATCCCACATGCTAGATGATAAAAAAAGAACCAGCCACTTACTAAGTAGCAGCAAGTGTATTGCTTGAAAGAGCATGGGCAATTACTTGCTTCTGAGTTCTGCATGGGTTCCACACAGCTCTGGGCTTCTCAATGCACCAATAGATGCCACACAAGCAGTCCAGCAATCTGGGTGCCAAGATTATTATTAAACACTGCATACTAAATTTTGTTTATAATATTTTAGATTCATAACTAAGGATATATCTGCTCAAACACATCTCTTTAGTCAATTTGCTTTATCAATTACTATAGACTGATTGCTTAAATGACTGTCCATGCTTATGGCTTATGCATATGTTGTAATATTACTTCTTTTACTCACAAGAGATATAGAATCTGTTTCTACAGATTATTCTTTAATATTTGATTTAACTTTCTCTTATATGCAAATAATTAGGAATACCTTCAGCCCTAAGGAATATGTTCTTTATGCATATGGGACAATTTCCAATGCCTAATGCTGTAGTGACTACTATAACCACTAATGAATTTAAAGCTTATCAAAGTTAATTATATATATAAAGAGATATATATATGTTTAATGCTAGAATTCAATAAAATCCAGAAGTAGCTCATCTTGATTCATCTCCTTCAAAAATTAGTGCCATTAGATTACCAAGTTATTGTACATCTGGACCACTATTGAATTCTGTGGAGCATTTAAAAATGAAGAAGAATGACTAAATAAATGCCTTATCAGACATAATGCTATTTGTCTCTACTCTAGTTTCAGATTTAAGGCTCTTTTTACTCAATTTGTACCATCTTCTGCCTGATCAAGTCTTGAATACAAACATCATATATTCCAAAGATAACATTTCACAAGTATGTGAAAGATCTATCATTTCAGCACTATACAATGCAAAAATGATAAATGAGTTGATTCAGAAAGTAAAGACAATCACAACTCATTTTACTTCTAGCTTGTATTTACACTCATAGTATATTACTAATATTTTAACCTAGAATTGGCTGGGAAACATCAGCCTGCTCTTTCTCTGCATATGCAGGTGGGCATGTAATTTGTTGGCCCTTGTAGAGGTATATAGCCTGTCTAGAGTACCAAGCAAAATATGTGCTAAGCACCTTGTGCTTATAATAAAGGATTAAAAAAAAAGGGATATATGTATATTTAATGCTAAAATTCAATAAAATCTAGAGATAGCTCATTTTTATTCATGTTCTCCAAAAATTAGTGCCATTAGATTACCAGGTTATTAGACATCTGGACCACCATCAGATCCTGGAAGCATTTGAAAATGAAGGATGACCAAACCAATGCCTTAGCAGACATAATGCTATTTATCTTTGCCTTAGTTCTAGATTTAAGGCTCTTTATACTAAACTCTTCTGTCCAATCAAGTCTTGAATACAAACATCATATATTCCAAAGATAACATTTTACAAGTATGTGAAAGATTTATCATTTCAGTACTACACAATGCAAAAATGATAAATGAGTTGATTCAGAAAGTGAAGACAACTACAACTCATTTTACCTCTAGCCTGTATTTACATTCATAGTATATTACTAATATTTTAACCCAGAAAGGCAGTGTTGAGACCTAAAAAGCTGAATACCAAATATTTGAGGCTTACCATTATGTGGATAAGTCAAAGTATTTATTTCAGATTACTACTGCATGTTTAGACAAGGCAGATTTCCTTAGGATAAGCTGGAGACAGGATGGAATTCCTAGTTTTATATAAGGGAATCTCTGGAGTAAATCAACTTTTATGTATAATATAACAGATCTTTTCACTGTATAAAGAAAGATAAAGTAGTTAGAAATATAGCAATACTGAACTAGGTGGATGGGTAATGATGGTGCTGTTCAATGATGCCTATAGGTATATATTACACTCTATGGCTTGATTTAAAAAGAAGCCTAAAGTGTCTGACCTCTCTTAATAAAGTCAAAGGTATCTCTATGCCATGTGTTTTTCTACTAGTATAATCAAACAACTTTTTATATCCAGAATTGAGTCTAAACTATAAACTTGGGTGAAGATTTGAAAATAGTGTGATGCTTAGATATTGCTTAGAAATTAGCATGATTCAATATAAAAAACCAAGACAGTTAGGATTTAAAAGGACAAATTATTTGTGACTATTAGCAGAAATGCAAAAATCAGACTCATCTTTATTTAAAACATTGAATAAGCTTACCTACTAAACAGTGAATATATGTAATGAAACATTTATTAGATAAACTTGAGATAACAATATTAGAAGGAGAGTAGTTTCTTTTAGATTCAGTTTGTTAATTTATATTTATAAATAATAAGTGCTAGGTAGAGAGAGATTCAAAGAAAATAAGTCTGAGAAGCCACTCTGCCTATTAATAAAAAATATTCTGAGGTGAAGTCATGTGACTATTATATGTGATGTGATGCAGCATAACTGATGTGACTGATGTTATGGTTATGGTTAGGGTTACATCATAAATCACATAGTTACTAGGTCATAGAGCTGTGTAAATTAGATTACTTTTCCAGAATTTGGCTAGGACTCCAAACTAATAAGGTAGCTTGTTTCCACAGTTCAGCTAATGAGGAGTTTGATGAAGGCAGTAGAAGGTGGATGAATTAAAGCAAAAAGGCCTGGAAATTGAAAGGAAACATGGGATAAGGGATTTTCAAAAAGGTGGTTTCTTGACACTTACATGCAAAGCTAGAGAAGTGCTTCTTTCACACTATGAAAATTAGGGACATGAATATTCATATAGTACTTGTAGAGCCATTTCAGCTTTAATAAAGTGTGGGAGAGACTGCAAGGAGTGTGCTTATAAATAATCATGCTAGGGATATGGGCTCACTGCCCAGTGTTATACTTATAAGACACTGCTCTATTAAAATTGGCTCCCATCAACACTATATTTGATAAATACAAATAGTAGGTGCAGTGGCTGAATGCTTCTTGAAAGCATGAATTCATCCACTTAATATCAAGTGGGCCCCAAATCTTCACCTCCAAGTCATTAGGAATTTGTCCTAAAAATCCATTTTTAGCCTTATGACTGAGGGCCTGAAAATCCTTGGCACATTGCACCTTCTTTGCAATGCACTTATTGTGCAATACTTATTGGAATCAGCTAGCAGCTAATTCTTCTTCCTCTCCTTCTCCATTTTGCTCCAAGATTGATTTCTCATAGTTGCTCTTACTAGACAAAGACATCACTGGAGCTTTGCCTTTTTCAGGCACAGGCTTATTCCTCTTGATTACCACCAAACCATCATATTGTATAGGTGTATGTGAGTCTGGAGTCAACTCAACCATATGATACTTCATTAGTGGGGCTGGCATTAAGACAGGCAGTATAAACAACATCTGGCTCTTTTCCACTTGTACAGAGATACTAGTTGGAAAGGCAATTACCTTGAATTTGGAGAAGTTAAGCAGTGGCTTGTGGCCACAACAATGGCAAGATAGCCCCAGTTTATCTGATGCCAATAATAATGATAATGACTGAGCCACTAGAGGTGCAGGCATAGTATGCACCAAAACTCTCCCTCCAAGCTCAGCATAAGAGACAATGCATAATACTTTAGGTGGGGTAGTCTTTTGATAGCCCAATGACAACTCCACTAGTAGTTCATTAACAATAGCCAGCAATGCAGATAGTGCCTGAGGGGCTGCAGCAAGAAACTGCACTAATAAAACCATGGATTAGGCAGACTGCCCTGAGTGCACAGGTTGCACTGTCACTGTCATCCTTCCCTGCAGAGGCTTGACTAGTCAAGCAGGCTGATATCTCACTCTTTTGATTCCAAATTTGATTTTACTACAGGCTGGTATACTCATGAAACTGATGGTGGGCCTGCCACTGCAGCTATATATATTAATACTAACACTGATAGCCATGATGATGGCACCTAGTAATGCTCTCTATGCATGCTATCCTCCAGATGCTCATATTGCTTTTTATTGTCCACCTCCATTTCTTGTGAGTAGAAGGGCATCTTATATGGCAGTGGCTCCTCATGGCCTGGATAGGCCATGCCTGCTAACTAAAACTGACCTGCTGCCAGATATGGCAGCTGCCTCTGGTAATCTGGCTAGTATGAATAATTTTGCTCTTAGTTTTTTATGTTAGAGGATCTCCTCCCTCTACCAGAGCCTTGCAGGCTCTGATCAGTTTTTTGTCATAGCCCCCAATAGGCCATTTCCAAGAACACATCACTTAAACATGTATTAGAATTTAAAAATAAAGAAATGACAGAAAAAAATCTCCTAACTCCACCAGTAATATAAACAACTACCAGTAGCAGCCACTCAGTCATTAACCAGTTATCAGAGTGGACTTCATCTACAGTTCACCACCTCATGCACTTTATGCATGTTTTACCAGCTGTTAAGAATATTTCATACTCTGAAACTCTAGGTACCAATTCACTGCTACAAGATCTTTGCAGTTAGCCATTGGTTCCCAAGTAATATCACTTAGGGTTCCCAAGTAATATCACTTAGGGTTCCTAAGTAATATCACTTAGACTTTATTTCACTTCAAATTCAAGGTGCTCATCTGCTATTTACCAATGACTTATAAGGTCATCTGCAAACCATTCCTGGTCATTACCAGTCTTAAAGTCATATGGCTCTGGTGTTGCATAATTCAGAAAGAGTGCATCACTACTAGCCATATATAGTCACAGCAGCAATATATAAAACTTGAGGATAATTTTATGCATCTGAAGCACAGGAGGCAGTTCCAACATGTAATTTGACATGCTAGGCTCAGCTGCAAAAACTTAATATAGTTTAACCCACTTAGGGCACAACTTACTTGCTCTGCCTTTTGGCAAATTCAAATTCTTAGTTAACAAGTAAACTAGACTACTTTTTTTGATGTCTGATTCATCCTATCTGTGATTATTCACATGTTTTGTCTGCCATATGCATGCTTCTATAATCACATTATGTGCATCTGCTAAGTTCCTCAATGTGTCATGTGCAAATTGTTTTATCCCTACATGGATAACTTCTTTAGTATAAAGTTTGTGGGTCATGAATGGCATGTAGCCACTATTGAGTTCAAAGGGTGAATATCCTGTGGTTTCTAATATATTCATGTTAATCACAAGTTCAATGAGTGAATATTAATCCATCCAATCCTTTTGGTCAGGGCACATGAATACCCACAGTATCTGTGCAATACTTCTATTTACACATTTGGTCTGCCCATCTGTTTATAGATGAAAGGATGTCAATATAAGCAATTTTGCTCCTAGTAGCTTGTATAATTCCTTCCACCATTTGGAAGTAAACTTAGCATCTTGATTGCTTACAATTGAGCTGGGTAACCTGTAAATATACTATCTTCTTGAGATAGATTCAGGATAAATCTGTAGCTGTCATAGTCATTCTTACTAGAATGAGATGGACCATACTGGTCATTCTGCAGATCACTATCCACAGGTGGTTAAAGCCCTTTGACTCTGGGAATGGGCCTATAAAGTCCATTCCTATGGAGTTCCAGGGTTTTACAGGAATTAGAAGTGAATGTAACTTCCAAGAAGATTTCATAGTCAAGACTTTTAACTGTTGACATTGCTTGCATGTCAAGCAAAATAAACTTGTCTTTTTAGCCATCTGCAGCCACCAATACCAGCAATGCATATAATCCAATGTTTTCTGAGTTCCAAAGTGGCCTACTATTAGGTGGGCCTGCTCCAGGATAATCATGATTAATGACTGCTCCTGAGAAATGCAGAGGATTTTGAACTCTGTGAGTTAGGTTACATATAGAAGCTGGCCCTTGATCATGAAGCACAGATGTGCCTGTGAATGAGTCATCATCTTCACAAGGAAACTATCATGTTTGTATTCCTGCTGGATGCATATGCTAAATAATGCATTTTTTAAGTCTAGTGGTGCAGAATAGTAATTATGCAATTTCAGCACACACTGTAGAGTCATTTCAGCACCACTGAGTGGCACTTTATTTCTTATTTCTTCTTGTGGCTGACTAGCCTCATGTTTCACTAGTATCTGGGCCTCAATATCTCAAGCTTCTTGCTATTCTTGCAGTTACTTGCTACAATGGACTTTTTGTGCATGCATGGCATGTAATTTGACAGTAGTTCTTTGATCACCTAGAACCTATGTAAGGGTAAATCCTTGCCCTCTGGGTTGATTCATCTGTTCACTTGGACATAATCATATGCATTATGGATATCTTCTCAAGTATCACTCTTGAAATATTAAGACAAATAGTCTGTAACCTTGTTCAGTTCACCTTTTACATAGGTAATATTAAACTGATATTGCAACATGTAGTCCATCCAATGACATTGTTGTGGTGACAAGTGCATGTGCATTTTAAAGAACTTGAGTGCTTTATGATCCATAATGATATGAATCCTATGGCCCATGAGTTTATCCTCTCATTTCAGAAGGGCTTCCAAGATAGTGACTGTTTCTAACTTGTGTACAGCATAGTTTTGCTGTACAGCTATAAGCTAAGGCAAAGGATGTTATAGCCCACTATTATGATTATGGACAAGCTCCGGCCCCCAAGTACAAGCAAAAAGATTGAGTCTATCTAGATGCCTCTGATATTGCTACTACCTGACCTTCTCAGAAGCTCTCTCATTGCTGTCTAGGACCCTTTCCCATATTAAGGCAAGTGGGCCCACTAGCCTATCAACTCAAGCTGCCTAGTAGAATGAGTTGACTCCATCCAGTCTTCAATGTAGTAAAACTCTCTCTAGCACCTAAAGATCCAATCCCAGGTTGACACCCACAGCTGCCTTCACCTCCAGTTCTAGTTAACAACCAAGAAGAGTATGAAGTGGAACAGATCCTCAACAGCTGACTCTTTAGGAACAAGCTTCAGTTCAAGGTCAAGTAGAAGGGCTATGGAATCAAGGACATCTCCTGGGAGCCATAAGAGAATGTCCATGCCCTTGCCTTGGTCTGGGAATTCTATCAGTAGCATCTCAATGCTCCTCAATCAATTAGAGGTCTTTAATCTCTTTCCAAGGTAGACTAGGCCATCTAGAACTACTTCTACTCAGCATGTTAAGACACTGCACTCTAGAGGGGGAGTGATGTTAGGAAACTCCTCATTCCCTTCTTTCCTTTCTTCTTTTATGTCTTATTCCTTCACTCTCTTTTCATTCATTTCTTTACTTCTTCTATCTTCTTTCATGGTGTTGTTTCTATTCTCTCAACACTATCTATTAACACTATTTTCAACCTTTGAGGTACTCTAGTCCTTTAGCTATCATCTAGACAAGTGTGGACCCTCCAGCACTGCTTCCAGGCTGCTTATATAAGCCAGAGTTTGCCTTTCTGACTTCTAAAGTCTGGAGTTTTTCTGCCTTATTTGCACTGTTGTTTGGTTAGTCAATTTTTGAGTTTTTAAGGTTTTGTTGTACTGTACAGTTGTTTCCCACACTTCAGAAGCCTCAGAAGTGTCCAACCTGGCAAAAGGAATCCCCAGACTTGTTCTCTTTGGATCTCTCTCTGCTAGGTGAGTAGTTATTATAATATTGTCAGTATATATTCTAATACACTTTGGATCTCCCTCTGCCAGCTGTGTGACTGAGCCATAGCCTCCAGAGGTCACCCTTACATAGAGCTTGTTATCACAACTGATGTTTACATTAATAGTTTTTTTTCTTGATTATATTTGTAGAGGTTGTTTATAAACTTCACTTTTTATCTTATACTTTCTACAACTTTACTTGCTAGTTGCTAAAATTATCAATAATTTAATGCCCTCTTTAAGCAGCACTACTTTTTTAACACAGAAATCTATCTAGCATTAAAGAACTGCCCACTCTTTGTTGCTAGCATTGCTAATAACTTACATCTACTCAGCAGTACTGCAACATCACTAGATATCTATGCATGCTAGATTCACTTCTCAATTGCTTTTACCCTCCCTGTCCACTCTTGCCTATAGTATCCAACAACTGGGCCACCACACTATCACCTCCACTACACTATCTTTATATCAACTGAAAATCTGTTTGAATTCTCTTGCTATATTGTTTAGCACTCTACTATTTACATAAGTTACTTATTTTACTTCTACTATACATTGCTAAAGTTTTGTTATGCTTAGCATATTATAGCAAATGCATAGTAATTGCAGAGTTAATTTAAATCTTTATCATTTTCTTTTTAACAACTTTTTATGAATACATTGCAATCTTAGCACATACTTATCATTACACAAAGACAAAGTATGGTGTAAGCAAAGGTTTCAGAAAAATTACAAATTCTGACTCAGTGAGTATAAATCAGAGAGTATAGATTAATCTTATACAAGACTTAATGAAACTGTTATTTATTAACTTGGCAGTGAGGTCAAGGAGATAAAAGGAGATTGAAGTGCAGTTGTTAAGGGAGATTGTATAGTATAGAGCATGATATATAGTCTATTCAAATTGCAAGACATTAAAGAAGATGAATCATAATCCTTTTAGACTCTTTTTTACTTATTAACTAATTCCTGAGTACCTGCCAATTGATGACTCAATACATTGATGAGTATGTGCTAAAGTGAAATGTGTTTGCAGAAAATTGTTAAAAAGAGAATAATAAAGATTTAGAATCATTCTGCAACTACTTATGCATTTGCTACAATATATTAGGAAGAATATTTCTGACAACTTTTTGTCTATCATTAAAATATCAAATATTCATACCTTGAGCATAAGTATCATCTCTTGTTCCTCCTCTTTGTATATAGGAGTATAAAGATTCTGCATCAAAATAAAAGGTGCAAGGTTATTCTAAATTGTATAATCTGACAAGCAATAAAGGTGAAATAGGAATTGTTAGCATATTTTACACTATACTTTGCATAATATAGACTAATTTGAAGGTAGGATTAGAGCATCTTAACTGCAGGATGTAAAATACTTGCATTGCTAGGCAGAGTAAGAGCTTATCCTAATATATCATGCTAACTCAAATTTAACAACATTGTAAAAAGCTTGCATCTGAAAAAGGATTGGAGGATAAAATTAATGATAGAAATTATTTCTCTCACAGTTTCAGAAATAGGCATGTTGAGATTAAAACAATGACCTATATACTGGTAAGTGTAGGAACAAATAGGTAGAAATTTAGCCTACACTGCAAGATGCCAAAATATTCAAATTGCAGCCTCTTAAGGCTATTCTTAACTGAATCAAGAATATGCTGCATCAAAATATGAATTCAATCTATAAACTAATCCAGAGCAAACATCAAGGAATCTTGCAACTAAAGCTGCACTGATTTGTATATTACTATTTATCAGGGTTTATACTGCCATAGGAAAGGCCAGAGGACTCATGGCATATAGAATAAAAGATCTAATTGAATATATAAACTAACAAAAGACTTATGAGCAGATTTCAATGCATTACTTTTGTCATTATAATAATTTTCTCTCTAGGAAGCTTAAACTCCTTAATGGCCTTTTTAAGAAATTCTTCTAAAAGACTATTCAAATAGACCTAGGGCACAAAGCCATGTTGAGGTTGAGTACTAGTAAACAATGAGAGCAAATACATATCTGCAGTGTCAAAGGTATTAATGCTAGCATTATATCTGTCTATTGAAGTAGTTAGTAATGACTTAATATGAGTAGAAGTCTCTTCTGCAAATTTGATGGATTTCAGAGCCTCTTCTTCCTCATGGACCCATGCTTGCTATTTACTGAAACTATATGATATTCTTCTCATTATAAGATGAGATACTTTAAGACTAGAGATATTAAGTCACACTAGCATATGATATATATAAAAAAGCATCACAAGCTGAAGCCAATTGGTTTACTATACTGCATCTTAGGAAAGATAGACCTAGATATAGTGGTGTTGATTAAGTTCTCAATGCTATGGAGGCTGGAGTTTTTAGCTAAACATATATATATATATAATAAAAATTAACTTCATTATATGGATGACTATTAGATTTTAATGATGGAAAATCTGGAATTTCTTGGAAGTTCAAAGGCTTCTAATGTGATAAATCTGGCAAATACAAGATTTATATTGCTCTCTTCACTTTAGTTATTATATTTAATTAATTTATGTGCTCTTAGGAACTTCTAGATTACATCACCTTCAATGACAGTAGAAAAAGCCAAAGCAGCTGACAAGGATATAAAGCCTTATCAGTTTGCTTCTTTATCAAAAGAATGTTTCACTGATAGTCCATGTACTAGATCATAACTACAATCCTTATATAATGGAAGAAATTAGAGCCTCAAATCTGCTTCTTTATCTGAACAATGTTTAACAAGTGGTTTATGTGCAAGATTATGACTATAATGTAGAAAGAAAGGAATCTTGTCACAAGACCTGGCATGGGGACAGTGCAGTAGTAGCAATGTGTGATATTGATTTATAACAACATGCTATACTAAATTAGGGTTGAAGATCATTCATCAGCTATAAGGACTCAGAGTAAACCTTTTACTACACATCTACTACAATGATTATCATGATTCAAAAGTTTGACAATTAATACTTTGATGACAGGTGAAGATTTATAGATAAAGGAGTAATTATCACCATCACAATTTGGAAAGTGCACAAAGAAGAAAAAAATGTGAAAACTGTTTTATATATATGTTTATATGCTAAATACTAATGTTTTTCTAGCATTAGATATCTCCAGAGTTACATGCTTCCAATGATCTATCAGGGGGGGGTAGCAAAGCTAATCAGCAAGATATCATGCTAAGTTCTGTTTAGTGGATACACTGCACTACCTTATTATCTAGCCTCAAAATAGCTTCAAATAGATAAGAAAATTACTGTTAATGTTGCTCAGCTTCTTAAAAAATGGGCATTGACTCCACCATTGGCTAATTTAATCAGCTAGCCTTTTAATTCTCCTATAAGTACTAAGTCTAATAATGACTGGGAGACTTTTGTGAATCAATGTACAGGAATAACAAATCACTTTATATGTAACACTATTTCTGAATATCTGCTTTTAGAATATATTTTTTATCTTCAGACACAGAAATAACAGCAATGGCCCTACACAATCTTAGTAGTAAGTTATGTTGGGCTTCTATCACTACATGAAGTCTTTATGACCTATCTTGAAAAAAGGCATTGTCAATACAGATTTGAAGATTTATAAAATTAAAAATGTTTAGATAGTGGATGCTAATATAATTTCACTAACTATTAGTGTTCCTCTTCAACTAACAGTATATGCCATTGCAGAAAAGATTAGTCAACTTCAAATGTGCATATAGATAACTTTTGCTGAACTATCTAAATTTCTAATTACATCAAACAAGAGTATGAATCTAATTAAAAGGCCTCAGAATTATGCATCTTCAGTTACTTCACACTTTGGATAGTGCACTTATACTGTCCTTAAATTTATAGTTCATCTTGAATGTAATTCATTTTTACTGATCTTTGCATGGAAATGGTAATTTCAGCATAATTGTCAAGAAGATTATCTAAGTTACTACTATCTCTTTTATATGCTTAGTACTTATTTGTATCAATTATTCTTAGATTACTATTAGTAAGAATGAAAAAAGATATATATATATATGTATCCGAGGCTTTAATTTTAGACATAGATTCACTATTTGTCTGGTTACATACTTGTAAAAAGCATATTATTAATAAATGAGCTTCAGAACATAAAGTGCTCTAAGCAGTTGGTTAAAAAAAAACAAGCTATCATAATCAATGGATGTTATTAGTATGGCTGTATAGTGATGATAAATCAGTAACTGCTGAAGTTGAAAGTTGTTTAGCTATTTCTAGTTCTTACTGCATTATATTCTAACTTAGCTAGGAATAAGTGAATTATCTGTGCCTTTTCATAAGATGCAGTAGTTAGAATATGCTAGTAACACTTCTATATTAAAAAAAAAGAGAAGGCTTCTTTTAAAAAGCTTTCTAAGCCTATAAAAGTTGCATCTTTATTTTAAAAGAAATACAAGGGAAAAAGAAAGAAGTCAGCTTATTTCAGATGCAGGAGTAAATAAACAACTTGCTTAATTATCTACTACAGTTTTTGTATGATGCTGAAATGCTTAAGAATGTTGGTCTTAATGATTTAAAGAACTCTATAGTGCAACTTAAAGTAACTCAAGTCCTAAATAAACTTGATTTTATTATTGATCAACAAAATGAGGCTTGTAAAAACCTCTACAAATCAATGCTGAAAAAACAAGCAGCATCCTTAGATAAGTGGACTTTATATAAAAGATCCATTGCTAAGCCCCTTCTTTCTCTATAGTGATACATCTATGTTGATAAGAATTTAAATATAAGCAACTGTGATCTTGCTCCAAATGTATATGATTTCAACTTTTTCCTTACATTTTTTTAAATACCACATATCTTCAACAATAGTACCCATTTAAGATTTTAATCTTTTTAAAATTAATTCTTGAATTTTCCTTGCATTTTATTTGTTTATTTCAGATATAATGCAAAGCATTAATATTTAAAGTATGATAAATTAGATTTGTGGTCTTCTAATACTTCAATTAGTAAGAAGAGAGCTTGTACACTATTGATCTTTTTTTCATATTCCTTAATGTATTATAAAAGAGTAGTATTGCTACTTTTTTCTTAAATAACCCACTAAAAGTAAATTGAGTAAAATAGTAGGAGCATAAAAATAATCTGTCAACACCAGTATTTCATTTTTGCTATTAATATGAGCTCAAAATTAAACCTTGATATAAGTAAATTTATTAAGTATTTTACAATTTGCAGTGCTTACTAAAATAGCTTCATTTAGATTATAAGTCTAAAAATGCTACTTATCTCTAATAATATGTGTCATGCAATCTGAATTTAAAGTGAAATTGAATTATTAAGTGATGCCTGCAATAGTGACTAGTGTTTTTGAGTTTATAAATGTAAAGTAAGTCAGTATATTTTGATTTTAAATTTCAAAGTTGATATAAAAACAATAATTAATATCATTCTTCTATCAATATATTTTAAAAGCATTCTATATCAGTATATTATAAATAACAGTTAAGTTAAGATGCTAAAATTCATAGAAATTAGTTATAAAAAGTAATATTATTAAAAGTTACACTTATATTTATAGATCATTGAGAATTTCTTAATAAACATTCTTTGCAGTCCTCTTTAATGTATTTTTTGGTGCTAAATTTACTCTCATACAATTTCCTAATGTCTATTGAGAGAGTGCAACATAAAGTTAACTATGTGCCAAAACTGATATTTGCAAATTCAATTTAACATATTTGTAATTATAATAGCACCTTCACTCTTTATTTTAAGATTTTTATAATTGTTGATTTATATTTTTCTTGTGTTTATAAAGCACATGTAAATATTGTAATTGTTAACTGCCTAGCAATTAGCTAAGTAGTCTTGTTTTTTTATTTTATTGCATATATAGAGAATTTCAAAGTTTTAAACATATTTTATTCTACATACTAAAGTACAACAAGTTTGTAACATTATTACAGTGTTTGACTAATTGCTCTTGAGACTAATTAATACTTAGAGTAGAAGCTCAATGAACTGAAAATTATCTTCTTTATAATGCAATAGGCAATTCTTTATTAGAAGTATAAAGATTGATTCTTGAAATTATAATAGTTAATCCTGTAAACTTGGCATCTCCATAACATCAGAAAATTCTGGTGTTAATATAGGTAATGAGCATTCTTGTTCTATTTCAAAGTCTTCTAGTTGAATCTAAATTCCTAAGTAGCATTATAAGAATGTTAATTTTAAAGAGAGTTTAGCTAAAAGCCAACTGCCAGCTCTCAAAAAATTAAGATATTAATATATCTATTTCAATAATAAAACAAGACAAAGTGATTAATCATCAAAAAGTCTGAATAAAATAAACTTCTGCTAAAAATTGTAAATAGATAATATAGCTACAACTGCCTAAAAAAGTCCTTTCTAAATTATAAATTAGCTTATTAGTATTTTAATTCAATTCATACCTGAATAAATTCTGTGGTTATGCTCAAATCTTTGGAGATCAAGTAATTTATTTTAAGTAATTAATAATAGAGCTGTGGCCATTGCTATCAATGACAAATTAAGGCAATTACTACAGATCTAATAAGATCATTAAGAATATAATTGCATTAATTAATAAAAGATTTGCTAGCTGCTAAATGGCATTGTAACTGTTCAAGGCCATTAGTTTAGTATTGCATCTTGATAATAAAATGTGTATATCTCAGCAAAATATATGTAAACCCTTATATATTGGATATTGCTAGAATTGCCTAATTAGTTTATATATAATAAGAGTTGTATAAAGATATTTCATGACAAACTAATAGAGAGATTAGTAATTTGATGGAAAAAGTTAAATTTAATTGTTAAAATTCAGCAAGCTTCAGTAAAGTGCTAATATTTTATTTCAACAGAATAGTTATCAAACTTCATTGTATTTAGTATTGTTAAAACATTTAATTAATCTGCATATAATGAAATATATCTAGAGGCATTCTATAAAAAATTAGAGAAGATATTAACAATTTATAGAAGGAGAGCATCAAAATTATAAGAGCATTTCTTGGCTAAGAAAATGGAAGCTTAATAACTGAAAAATGTTACATATTATAGAAATAGAAGATAATTCTATAATAAAAGGCAAGAAAAATTAATTGCACTCAGAATGTTTAAGAAGTGAATATCTTAAGTCTAAGGCAATACTTTGGATTTCCCTCTACCAGCTGTGTGACTGAGCCATAGCCTCCAGAGGTTGTGCTTACAAAATCCTGTAAAAAAAACAAAGGCATTAAGCTAGTTGAGACCTTTCTTATCTACTACTGACCTTATATATACTTCCAATGAAATTATTAAGATGTGCTAGGTTGATAACTCCTTTAACCTACTTGTAATGGCAATAGAAAAAGTAACAGTAGTGTAGACTGGTTATATTCTTAATAGAAACAATGAGAAGTGAATAGAGTGGGTCCTATAACATGAATTTGAAACTTTCCATAGTCCAGCCATAAGAGTTTGTTTTTAATGCATCTATTGAACTCTATGCAACCTACAAACTATATATATACTGAGCTTAGACTAGTAATAATCACTGAGCTTGCTTATTCATTAAGCAGGTAATCTCACCTTTAGAATAAAAACTATGCACTAATAAATGAAAACTTTATGCATTTATGGACATATCTAAAAGATAGGTATAGTGGCACTGTGCCAGTCTAACAGGTGTAGTTGCTCTAGAAGGCTCTGATGACAAAATACTTCTCCTCTAAATTCCTTATAAAAATAGCCAACAACATTATAAAAAAAATTAACTGAGCCTTTAATGCTAAGGAGGTTACTAAGAAACTCCTCCAGTCAATTGCTATTCTATTTGCCTTATTAGACAAGTTCTATGCATATATTTGACTGCTGCTAATGATACAAAAACATATAGCCCATCAGAGATTTATCAGTTCCTAAAAAGTGAATAAATGCTTATTGATGTAAACAAGTCAAATTCTGAGAATGTGGTACTAGCAACCACTATAGCAGCAAAGGCAATAAAATATGTAAAGTTAATCTATAAGAGATATAAATCCAGGGAGGCACTAAAACTTTACTGGTTATATATTACCTTAGTATATCTTAGAAGGAGGTGGAATGGCTAGAAAGATGGTTGCAAAATCTAAGATGGCCTGCCTTGCTCACTTTAAAGCATGGAATAAAGATTATAAAAAAGGGATCTCAAAAATTACAATTATACTTTCTTACAGAAGTATGTTTACCCTTAAAGATGATTCTGAGCTGATTGTGGCATATGTGGCTGCCAGAGAGAGTAAGATAATAACTACTCCTATAGCAAAAGCAAAGTTTGTAGGCCTAGCTTCAGATATTCTTCCAACTTCAAGCTCACTTAGAAATATTAAGAACTTTGAGTTTGATGCTTTTATTGTGGAGGAGGAGGTAAAAGCTGGAGTAAATTGATTATATCACAAATAAGCCAACAAAACAGCACTCACTGCAGCTTCATACAAAACATTGCCCTTCTACCTTGACTTAGAAGCAACTATTTATATTATACCAAATCCATCCAACTTTATATCTCTATCCCCAATTCCAGAGCATCTAATTTATGGTGTAGGATAATTATCTATTGCTGCAACTGGCATTAAAAAGGTCTGCTTCTATATTCAAAGAGGTATAACTCTGGATTTAAATAATGTATTTCTAGTTCTTGGAGCTGTTATACACCTACTCTCTATTAGCAATCTTATAAAACATAATAATATAAAAATTTCATTTAATAATACTGGTGGCACAGACAAAAATTATTATAGCTATAGGCAGCCTGATCTCAAATAAAAATCTTTATATGCTCAATCTTCAACTTGATTATGCTCTCACTATGCATAATACTTCTGATATCTAAACTTGGCACAATTGATTAGGACATGCAAATTACCAGGCTATTTTATAAATGAGCACAGAATAGCATAATAAAAGGTATGCCTAGAATCTTTCCATCAAAACCACTTAAGTGTAATTATTGTATTCTTGGAAAATAGACTAAAATGCTTGTATCAAAAAAAAGGAAAGAAGAAGATGGACATAGAGTGATTAAGAGACTAGAAAAGATTTGGGTAGATCTTACAAGCAAAGTTGCAGTAGCATCATATACTAGAAACTTTTACATTATGAATATAGTTGATGATTATACTAATAAATCCTAGTTTATTCTTCTTAAAGCCAAAGACAATGATGTTAGCAAGTTAAAAGCATAGATATTAGCATAAGAAAATAAAACAAGTAAGAAACTTAGTATCTTGCATACTAGATATAATAGCAAGTTTAATAGCAAAAACTATAAGCAATGGTACAAATCTAAGAGTATTATTTTAGAAGTTGGGGCACTATATACCTCTGATTATATAGGATGTGTTAAGAGAATGCCACCCTACAATACATCAATATTAAGAATAATATAGCCAATGCCTTCACAAAAGCATTACTTACTTCCAAGTTTATTTAATTATAAAATATTATAAGATTATGATAATTCCACATGAGGAGGAGCACTTACAGTGAGGAGAAGTATTATGATTCAAAAACAATGACACTATAAGTATGCTTTATTAAAGAGATAGATAATTACTCTTTCAATATCACACTTATCATATTAGAATAGACAAAGTAGATTAGATATATATATATATATCCACTACTATATAGATAATGCCCTCAGTCATTGTATCATAAACTGAGAATGAGTTAAAGTTAATTACAAACTTCAAATACTAACTAACTATACTATAAATTAAAATACTTACTAGTATTTGTGATTATTAAGTACAGACTATAGTTGTTGTATTACAGAAGGATATTTACTAGTATTTGTAGTTACTAGGGTTCCACTGATTCACATTTTAATATAAACATGTAACATGCATATCTAAATTGATTATGTAACCTATACTCAGGTTTCTGGAGATTAGGTGACTTATCTTAAGAAAAGCATCATATCTTAACAATTAAATAAACATATTTCAGTGAGAATACATGTAAACTCTTATATATTGGATATTGTTTTAATTGCTTGATCAATATATATACAATGAAAATTGTTTAAAGACATTCCATAGCAAATTAATAAAGGGATTTGCAATTTAATAGGGAAAGCTAAATTTAGCTATTGAGAAAAAATTGAGCAGGCTTTAGTAAAATGCTTATATTTTAATAGAACAACTACTAAATAGCCACAGAATGGCTCAAAATAACTAGAAATTATTATATATTATAGGAAGAAAAAATAATATAAATAAAGAGGGATTTTATAACATTTAAGAGATTGCTATGTGAATTGAATTAGCTCTCATCAAAAGTGATTTATTTTTCAGAGTTTAGCAAAAATAGAACTAGACTCCAAGATTAATAAGAAATCTGGTTTTTATAGCATAACCAGTTTAGAAGTCTATTTCCACAGTTTAGCCAGTAAGGAATTTAATAAAAGCAGTAAAAAGCAGATGAATTGAGATAAAAAGGTGAGCTGTAAGTAGATTTATGGAAGAGAAGAGCCTTTAGTTTAAATTATACCTAAAAAGTAGTTCAGATTATTAATAAGTATGTAAAACAATATTTTCAAGCTCTTTTTTAATCTTATTTATTTCTTTGTTGAGTGCAAAAGATGAAAATTGAATTTTTGATGAGTTTAAGAGATAGAAGTTATGCTTATAACTGTTCTTATAAATTTAAAAGATTTTAAAATCCTTGAGCTTTTTCTGAAAGTAGTGGTGAAACTTCTAAAAAGCATTGAAGATGCTTGCAAGGTAATCTTAAAGTTTTTATATATTATCTTCTAGACCATAACTTACAAATCTAATTAAGTACATTACTTATCTTCAATAGTGGCAGGAGTTAATGATCTTATTTATTCTATAGTGGAGTTCTTTTTTTGCTTCTATAAGAGAAGGTAGCTTACTTTATTATATCAAGAAAGTCTTGAAGTTATGCTTAGTTAAGAGTTAGAAATAAAAAATAAAATGTATACTTTTCATGCTTAAAAATAAGTTGAGGCAGTAAGTATGAGAAAAAACTTTTTTTGTTATTTGGAATAGTTCTAAGTGCTTATAGTAGTTGAGTTTTAATGTTTTAGCAATGAAATGCTAATGAGCCAATCCAAGATGAATTTTTTGTTTAAGTTGGCTTATTTATTGGAAGTTCAATTAGCAGTTTCAATCTTTGTACATTAGTAATTCTATAGAGCTCAAAAATTATAGGCAATTTTGTAAGTGGCATAGAAGGGGATATTTTGTAAAGGGATAGTGAGTTAAGAATTATAGCCCTTATTAGTAAAGAGAGGTAAAACTTCTATAGCTAAATGAGGCATATTATTATAAATAAAATGTAAAGGCAACTTTTAAAGGCAACTTTTAAAGGCTGTAACTCAATTATATAGCTGACAGAAAGAGATTTAAAGTATATTAATAAAAATGAAATAGTTATAAGTAATAAAGTGTTAATTTAGCAAAAAAAGATCTAAAGAGAATAAGTTTAAGAAGCTACTCTGCTAGTGAGTAGAAAATATTCCAAAGTCAAGTTATATAACCTTTATGTCCCACTGATGTTATGCAGTATGACTAATGTCACAGTCATAGTCACATTACAAGTCACATAGTTAGTAGGTTATAGGGCTATAATAAGTTGAATTACTTTTTTAAAATTTAGTAAAGGCTTTAAACCAATAAAGAAGTTTATTTTCACAATTTAGCTAATGAAAAGTTTGATTAAGGCAGGAAAAGGCAGATAAATTAGAGTGAAAAGGCTTGGAAATTGAAAGAAAATATAAAATAAAGAATTTTCAAAAAAGTAGTTTCTTGATAAAAACTAATAAATAAATAGAATGAGTCATTTAGACCTTGAAGCAGTATTTTCACATTTACATTAATTATTTGTAAAATAACTGATATGCTAAACTCCTTATTGTAGAATTTATATTAGAGAACTATTCTTTTAAAGGTTCCTTATATTATGTTTTCTTTTAATTTTCATTAACATGCTTTATTATACCTCCCAAATTACATTCTTTACTCTTGGCATTAACTTATTTATATTTGTCACAATTCAGTCTAATCTAAAATATAATGCTAAGTTATCAGTGACCTTAGCAAATAAAAAGCAAAGTAATTAAGACTATAAGGCAAATAATAAAGTTCATAAGTGACCTTTATAAGTATAGTTAAAAGAAAGTTATAAATGTTGGCTACAATAGTCTGAAAGGTTTTACAATGCTAATCAATCTGCATACAATAAAAGTTGTTCAAAGACATTCTGTAGTGAACTAATAAAGAAATTAACATTTTGATGGAAAAAGTTCAATTTAGCTATTGATGAAAACTGAGCAGACTTGAGTAAAATGCTGATATCTTAGTTAAATAGCTATTAAACTCTATTATATTTAGTTTTCTTAAAAAAATTTAATTAATCTACACTTGACAAAAAAGAAGATATTAATAATCTATAAAATTAGAGTACTGAAAACATTGGAGAATCTTCTCTTGCTCAGGAAAATTTATACCAAGTCTCTTAAAACTAGAAAATGATCTAAAATAACTAAAAAATATTATACTAATATAATACTATAATAATAGTGTGAGATATAATAAGCCTCAGAAGTTAAAATAAATATATCATCAAAAAGCTGAAAACTGTAAGCCTCTTAGAAGCAGTTTCAATAAATTAAATATCTCAAAACACTTAATAAATATATAGAAAGTACAGAAAGAAAGAAATAAGCTTAAGCTATCAAAACATTATTTTAACTATTGTAATAAGGAGAAAAAGCATGGAGCTAGTAAAGAGAGTAAAATAGAATCAAACTGAAATGATTTAGATCAAGAAGGAAGATTTGATTTAATAAACTTCAAATTGAGCTAACTAAAAGAAAAAAGAAAAAATAAGAATAGAAGAATATTAAAAAAAGTATAAAATGCAAAAAAAGGATAAAAGAGGAAAGAAGAAATTATAAATAGAAGCAAGCCAAAAGTAGTGGAGACAAATGGGAAAAGAAGAACTAAAAATAGCAGAAATAAATAATAGTATAAAGAGCAGACTAGTGGCACTAAAACAAGTATTTAAAAAGAAAATTAAAGAAATAGATATGTTATTGAAAATGGGAAGACAATAATACAAAGGTCATGTATAGCTAGTAGTCTGTGTACTGTTTCAGGAGTATAAATAGTCTAAGTTGAGTGGAAAATAAGCAGGCAATTAATAGGCAATAGCTTAATGCTTTCTAAAAGTAAATCACTAAAGTTAAAATTTTTTAAAACTCTTTGCATTTCTGAATCTTTGTTATTCTGAGAAGCACTCCAAACCAATACATCAAATTCAGTATCAAAACTCAGTATGGAGTAAAAGACTTTTTAAGGCATTAAAAAAGCTTTAAAATTATAAGTTTTATTTAATACAAATACTATAATGCTCTAATTCTTTAGCTATTATGAAAATAAGTGTGGCTCCTTCAACACTGCATATAGAATGCTTACATAATCCAGAGTCTGCCTTTCTAACTTCCAAAGTTCAGGATTTTTCTGTCTTATTTGGGAAATTGTAGGCAATTTTCAATTTTTTAAGGTTTTGTTATCTTATACAATTATTCTTCATGCTTTAACTGTTCTAAAAGCATTTATCCTAGTATAAAAGATCTTTAGACTTGTTTTTTTTTGGATTTTTCTCTGCTAGCTGTGTGACTAAGCTATAGCCTTTAGAGATTGCCTTTATAAAAACATTATAACATACATAAAACTTTTAATGCTATTAAATAATGACTGCTTTATGAAGGCAGAATAATGCATTATAAGATTGAATAAAAAAAGATAAGTCCTGATAGTGGCAAGTTAGTAAAAAACTTTGATGTGCATAATACAAAATTTAAATATCACTAGTGCTGCCAATGACTATATTTAGCTAGTGATACTATGATACAACCTAACATTTATGCATGCTGAACTTGCTTACTCATTACTTGCACCTGCTGCCTTTGTTTTTTGTAGTCATCAACAACTACACTATTATACTACTACTACCACTATTATTTTAACAGCTTTGCATTTACTAAGAACTTATTCAGACTCCTCAACTATTAAATCTAGCACTTAACTAACTTACTCCACTTGTTATATCTCTACTATACTTTACTAGAGTTGCATTACACTTAGCATATTATAATAAATATATAATAAATTCAGACTTTTTCTAAATTTAGATTATTTTCTCTTTTAACTTTAGCACATAAGTTATAAGTATTCATTCACTTGTACTAGCAGATATTATAAATGCAACATATCTTTAACTTGCATCTAATTTTTTATTTTTTCTTGATAAAGTGCATAACTAAAAAAGTAATAAACTTACAAAGATGAAATGACAACTTGGATTACTTAATGGTGGAGGCCACTAAACATGGCTTCATCTTCACATCTGGTGCAATGTTAGTTGTGGTGAATAAAGAAGCTAAATTATACTGATGCAAAATTAAGTTATTTGAATTAGTCTAAATAAAGGCAATTATAAATGAACTAGCTTTCACTAAGTTCTGAAGCTAAATTACACTTCACAAAATACTTTTGTAAAATATAATAGTAAGTAATAGAGTTTATTAGTTTCCAATCAATGCAATCTCAGTTATACTAAAAAAAATGCAAAGATCATATTAGACTAATGATCTAAAGTATATTACTGCTTTGGGCCCAAGATATGAACTTTTTAAGGATTTTAAGTGTAAGCAATTAGAAATCTGCTACTTGTCATAAAATCTCCCTCTATTTATATTGTATTAAAGTATGTACTGACAATATTGTAATAACTACTTACTTGGCAAAGGGAGATCCAAAGAGAACAAGTCTAGGGATTCCTTATGCCAGGTTGGACACTTCTGGGGCTTCTGAAGTGTGGGAAACAACTGTACAGTACAACAAAACCTTAAAAACTCGAAAATTGACTAACCAAACAACAGTGCAAATAAGGCAGGAAAACTCCAGACTTTAGAAGTCAGAAAGGCAAACTCCGGCTTATGTAAGCAGCCTGGAAGCGGTGCTGGAGGGTCCACACTTGTCTAGATGATAGCTAAAGAACTAGAGCACCTCAAAGATTGAAAATAGTGTTAATAGATAGTGTTGAGAGAATAGAAACAACACTATGAGAGAAGATAGAAGAAATAAAGAAATGAATGAAAGGAGAGTGAAGAAATAAGAAGTGAAAGAAGAAAGGAAGGAAGGAAATGAGGAGTTCCCTGACATCACCCCCCCTCTAGAGTGCAGCATCTCAACGTGCTGAGTAGAAGTAGTTCTGGATAGCCTGGTCTACCTTGGAAAGAGAATAAAGACCTCTAATTGCTTGAGGAGCATTGGGATGCTGCTGATAGAATTCCTGGACCAAGGCAGGGGCATGGACATTCTCTTGTAGCTCCTAGGAGATGTCCTTGATTCCATAGCCCTTCCACTTGACCTTGAACTGAAGCTTGTTCCTAAAGAGTTGGCTGTTGAGGATCTGTTCTACTTCATACTCTTCTTAGTTGTCAACTAGAACTGGAGGTGGAGGTGGCTGTAGGCATTGACCTGGAATTGGATCTTCAGGTGCTGGGGAGAGTTTCACCACATTGAAGACTGAATGGAGTTGACTTATTCCACTAGGCAGCTTGAGTTGATAGGCTAGTGGGCCCACCTGCCTTAATATGGGAAAGGGTCCTAGATGGCAATAAAAGAGCTTCTGAGAAGGTTGGGTAGTAGCAATGTTAGAAGCATCTAGATAGACTCGATCTCCTGGCTTGTACTTGGGGGCCGGAAATGAACAAGCTTTCACTAAGTTCTGGGGCTAAATTACACTTCACCAAGTACTTTTATGAAATATATAGATGAGTAATGGAGTTTATTGATTTTTCAGTCAATGCAACCTTAGTCACACCAAAGGAAGGTCCAAAAAGCATATCAAACTATTGACCTAAGGTATACTATTGCCTTAGGTCTAAGATATCCACTTTTTGAGAATTCTGAGCATGGACAATCAATAATCTGCTAAATGTCATAGAATTTCCCTCTATTTATGTTATTTCCCCTTCCCATGATGTGTGACATTTTCCAGCTATTCTGAGTCATTCTTCAGTTATTGAGCCCCCATCTTCCAGTCCCAAGAGACTTGGTATAAATTTTTCTGGCCAAGAAAGGGTCCTCCAATGTTTTTGGTGCTCCAATTCTGTAAATCATTAATAACTTCCTAAATTCTTCTCCAAATGCCCTCAAATTTCTTTCATCAGGTGCAAATTCATCAGACCTTTCCAGCAATACCAAACACAATATGATTCAATGGCTTTTCTGTCAAGATATAAGCATTTTACAAATACTTGCTCAATTTTCCTTAATAATTAAATTTAGCTTTTCCCATCAAATCACTGATTCCTCTATTGGTTTACTATGGAATGCCTTCATACAACTTTTATTGTGTGCAAATTGATCAGGTGATCAAAACAATACTCAATATGTAAGAGTTCACATATATTTCTGCTGAGATATGCCTATTTTATTATCAAGATGTGATGCTAAATTGATGGCCTTGCACAGTCACAACCTCATTTAGCAGTAGATTATCTCATCAGTTGATGAAATCATATTTCTGATGATGCCATCAGATGCCATAAGATCTGTGGTAATTGCCTTGATTTGTCATCAGTGCACCAACCAACAGCTCTATTAAGAATGCTCAATGTTTACATAAGATAAATCACCTAATCTCCAGAACCTGAGCATAGTCACATGATTATAGTTACATGATAGAATTGGGTGTGCATTGGATCAAAATACTGATAAGCTGATTTCTCAGCATTTAGGCCACTGATAAGGCTGATCTAACCTGGGTTGAAGAGGGAATTTTGAGGTGATTCTGACTATGTCATTTGCCTACAGTTTTCAGCAGAAGTCTGTTTTTATTCAGACTTTTTGATGATCAATAGCTTTGTCTCACAGTTTGAGATTAATATATCAATATTTACAACTACAAAGGGGGTTGACAGCACAATAGCATGCAAGCAGTTGAAGGTGAAAGGCAAAATGATGGGTCTTTGCCAGTGCTTGGCAACTCTAGATCATACCTTGGAGTTGGTTTGTAAGTACCAGTATGATTGCAAGGGTGTTCTAGCTTGGTACAATGAGAACCACCTCAATAAGAACCATCTTGATCAGTTGACCAGTGATTATGATCAAGAGTAAAAACTGCAAAATCAGACTCGTGATGGTCATAACACGGCTTCTATCGATTCTCCAATAATGCTGATCAATCAATCATTCAGGGCAAATGATCATCTCAAGTCGATTGGGGCTGAGGAAGGGCTGTGACCATATGACAGGTAGGTTAGTCAGGAAGAGCCGATACCCATCAAGGCTCCTTCGAGAAACATCTATTTCTGGTCAATTGTCCGACACGTTGGAAAATCATTGTAGGGTGACTCTCAACACAAGCTCAAAACCCTGTTATGGCGGCCCCAAGTCCACAAAGCTGAAGTTTTCGTGACTGCAGATTTCGCACAATTATCGCTTCCTTTTAGTCATTAAGAAATTCTTTTGATTTGACTGTCTTGGCAGGTAGCCAAGCATTAACGCATCCTAAACAGTGCTTCAGACACCGGCAAATTGATCTTAAGTTCTACGATTGTCACGGCGTGCCTTTATTCATCTTCCCACACTTACGAGTATTTAGATCGGGCCATCTATCCGATAACACTCAGTCTCCCCTGTGTCTTATTTCACGTCGACAGGATGCATCACTTAAATGATAGAGACAAAAATCTTCGGGTGGGGCAAACCCTCGAGCTCAACCACGATGAATCATTGCTGGCGCGGCTCGGTTACAAACAGGGCAAGTAGAGCATTTCTACATGTATTTTGAGTTGCGTTGAACGTGGCACAGAGTTTCGAAGGGTTTTCAGTCCCATGGAACTTTTCGGCGTTGGCTTTGGTATCATCGGCTTGGTTCCTTCTTTGGCGTACGTGTGCAAATAAATCGTGGCCTCGCTTATGAGTTGTTTTTTTATTAGTTCTGTTCTCTTCTTCTCCGTACCGAATGGTGGCTCCGCAGCGATGGTATGGGGTGTAAGATCACATTCATCGCCTTTCAAAACATTGAATTTATGACATCCTGCTAGTGGGGATTATGTGTCATCTTCCTTGTAAATATTGGATTGGCTCTGGCAGAGCTTGGATCAGCAGCTCCCACTTCTGGCGGCCTCTATTATTGGACATTCATGTTCTCATCACCTAAATGGCGTTGCTTTTCAGCCTGGCTCGTGGGGTGTATGTATCCTTATCCTTTAACGTTCGTCTCTGCTTCAACGAAGCCAGATTCAAATACCGTTGGTAACATTGCAAGTGTAGCCTCAGTTGACTGGGGCCTTGCGGTCCAGATTATGGCAGCAGCTAGCATTGGGTCCGATCTCGCTTTCAGTCCCACGACGGCCCAGACATTGTATGGAGTTAATTACGCCATCAGCCTCTGCTTAGGTCATGTAACTAACACATTGCAAAGTGCTCTCTTTATCGGCTTGCTATTGGTACACGCAACGATTTGTAGTATAAATCCTAAATTCGTTGCTCGCATGCAAATACCTTTCATTATAATAAATATTGCGTATGTGTGGTTTCCATCTTTCCTTACTTTTTTCTTACATGTCAGACTATGCCTGGTCCTGATCATCGGAGTGCCAGTTGCAACGCCAAAAGAGCTGAAGAATGATGCTGGGCATGCTTTCGGTGACTTCCAGAATTGTAATCTGGTTTTTCCTGCATGAAAGTCTTTCGTTTGCTTACGCGAGTAACATAGTGACTAATTGGCCCAACGGATATGCGTTTATACTGAGTTTCATGGCACCATTATGGGCCATCGGTAGGTCAAAGCTTTTTCCGGAGAGCAAGAGTCTAATATGGCTTGTCATCCAGGTGCATTTGATTCCACAGTGCATATAAGTGAAGAGGCGGTAAACGCCGACATTGCCATCCCCTACGCTATCATTCTCGCATGTGCCTCAAATGGTATCCTTGGCTGGGGTACTGTTTGGTCCTTATCATCGCCAGTCCTTTTGCTGATATATAACATGTTCTCTTCTCGCGTGTAGCCATCAATGTGGCGTTGAGTTTTTCTATGGGAAAAGACTTGAACAGAATTATGGGCAGCCCAATAGGACAACCAATGGCAACTGTTTGTTATCCGTCTCATCATCAATATTCAATCTTTCTATGATTACTTGATAGATCATCTTCAACTCTTTTGGGACCCGTGGAACACTTGCAGTTTGGGCGTGGATTATTGTAGTTCAGTATGTGCATTGTGACAATCCAAACTCAAAGGACTATATAACGACTTTTCAGGTTTGAGATGGGAGTCAGCATGGTGAGACGGAACTCTGCTGTCCATATCCAAAGGCTTCTCACCATCCTCTAGTTGACCACCGCCTCCCGTCAAGCCTTCGCTTTCTCTCGTGACGGCGCTCTACCGTTCTCCAAAATAATATATCAAGTGAACAGGTATACCCATGCACCTGTATTTGCTGTCTGGTTCGTTGCCACGATTGCATCAATGCTGGGCCTCTTGGCGTTTGCTGGACCAACCGCAATCAACGCTATTTTTTCCCTTGTTGTTACTGGGCAATATTTCGCGTATTCTGTCCCAATTATAGCTAGGTTCGTCGGACGGAAGGAGCTCAAGCGTGGACCTTTTTCATTGGGAAGATTGGTGAGTCACGACATACGAAGTGACTGGTGCGCAGGATGCCCATTTTCTTTTTTTTGTTTTACCTCTTCAAGAGCAAATATGTTGCCGTGACGGCGGTTACTTGGATGGTGTTTATCATTGTGGTCTTCTTCTTTCCATCTCAGCCAGCTCCTGACAGGACGACCATGAATTACACAGTGATCGTACTCGGTAGGAATTATTGTGTTTTAAATTTATCACTTTCAACTCATACATAGCACATGACACTTCATAGGTGGAACATTATTCCTTGCAACTCTATACTACTTCTTCCCACGTTACGGTGGAAGGTATTGGTTCAAGGGACCAGTGCAAACTATTGCAGTCATTGAGGTTGCTAGCCAGGATATGGATAGCGACGTTAAGACCGAAAATGATAGGAGTTCAATGTAAGGTCAGGGTACATCTGCAATCTATATATTTCTTCCTGACAAATAAATTGATAAGTTGACCACAACTGTGAACATCTCATATGCAACCTTAACGCAGCATCATGCATTGATGTAGTAGAATACAATGAATTCAATGAACATTCAGAGGTTATACATAATATCCACTTACCTTTGGGCATGTGAATGTTGAAGAATGAGTATAATTACTCTTTCTTACTTACCTCAGATGATTGTGTGTATGTCACATGTGTTTGGCTGTTGTTTGCAATTTGCAACATGACACCATAACTAGACTGCTATGAGAATCTTCATTAAATAAAGAAGAGTTAGTATGTTCAACATACCTGTTATGAGATGAATAGAACTAAGAAAACATATCTATGCATGTGACTGACTACTGATATGTCTGGCTCAAGAATAAAACATGAAAAAGCTACAGATCATCAAAAAGTCTGAATAAAACAGACTCCTGCTGAAAACTGTAAGCAATTCTGCCAAAAACTGTAAAAAAATGACATAGCCACAACTGCATTAAAAAGCCCTCTTCAGATCATGTTAAATCAGCTTATTAGTATTTTGATCTAATGTACACTCAAATCAATCATGTAACTATGCTCAGTTCTCCAAAGATCATGTGATTTATCTTAAGTAATCAGAATTGTTAGTACACTGATGACAAATCAAAGCAATTACTGCAGATCTAATGGAATTATTAAAAATATAATCACATCAACTAATAAAAAAATGGAGTTGTGGCTGTGCAATGACATCAATTTAGCATCACACTTTAATAATAAAATGTGTATGTTTCAGCAAAAATTCATGTAAACTCCTATATATTGGGTATTGTTTTGATTGCCTAATCAATCTGCACAAAATGAAAGTTGTCTGAAGCCATTCTGTGGCAAACTAATAGAGGGATCAGCAATTTGATGGGAAAAGTTAACTTTAGCTATTGGGGAAAACTGAGCAGGCTTCAATAAAATGCTGATATCTTGACAGAATAGCTACCAAACCCTATTGTGTCTGTATTGTTGAAAAATTCTGAGTAATCTGCACCTAATAAAAAAGGTCTAGAGGCATTTGGTAGAGAACTAAAGGAGATATTAACAATTTACAGAACTCAAGCACTAAAAGCATTGGAGAACCCTTTTTTGGCCAGGAAAATTTATATCAAGTCTTTTGGGATGAAAAATAGTCCAGAATAACTAGAAAATGTTATGCATCATGGAGAAGAGAAATAACAGAAATAGAGGGGCATTCTGTAATAAGCAGCAGATTACTAATTGCTTGTGCTCAGAATCTTCAGGAAGTGGATATCTTAGGCTCAAGGCAATAGTATACTTCAGGTTATAAGTCTTATATGCTTTTTGGACTTTTTTCTAATATAACTGAGGTTGTGTTGATTGAAAATCAATAAACTCTATTACTCACTGTTATATTTCATAAAAGTACTTTTTGAAGTGTAATTTAGCTCCAGAACTTAGTGAAAGCTGATTGGGTCTCATTTTGGCCTGTATAACTAAGTTGTGTATTTTCTCACACATGCTTCCAATATTTTTGCTTCTCATAAGTTTTTTTATTCTTCCAGAAGTCTTATATTGCTTTGAGTGCATGTGGCATGTTATATGCTTTCAACCACTCATTCTTACTCTCATTATATCTTCTTCATCATATCAGTTCCATTACTCTCTCTATATAGTTTTCTTTTTGCACAGTATATATTCAATCTCAGCCTTGTTGCTTGTCTTAATCTGTATCAGTAGTGGCAAAGCTTGCTTATATCCCAAGATTATATTTATATATGCTGGAACTAGGAATAAAACATAAAAGGTATTATGTGTAGACTAGTTATTTAGCAACACCAACTAATAAGCCATTGGTAATATCTTCTGTGTTACTTTAAAAGGTTTAAAGTTCTTGAAGTTGAGCTTACAACTAGGCCTATCCAAGTGCAGGTCTGCATATTTCTGAAATATATAGTTTTTTATTGCAAAGTTTGGAGCTTCTTTCACCCAAACATTGTGAAACCTTTTCATTATCTTTGTTACTAACTCTAATAGCCCTTTTAGCTTGCCTTGCACCTTATATATTTGATTAAGATATTTGTCAGCCTTTGAAATGAACTGGAAGTTCATAGAGTTGATGGAAAATATGAAATTATAAGTGTATCCTATATAAAAAAGTGCTGTGCCAATTGTTGAATTCACACAATTGTTATATGCAAACTCAGTGAAATGAAGTCAATTTATCTAAATATCTTAATAATAGTCCACAAATGCCTGTAAATACACTTGCAACTCCTGGTTTATATGCACTGTCTGACTATTTGTCTGTGGATAATGCATCATTACCAGTGCCTGCTTAATACTCAACTATTTCTACATTTACTTGATGTAATGTGCAATGTATTAAAGGCTTATATCTAAGACAATTTTCTTTGGTATACTATGTAGAGGCCATATTCCATACCTGTTTTATGAATACATTGCATATTGCTACTGCATTATTAGTAGAATATGCCTTTAAAAAGTATGAACTTGTTGTCATGACCCCCTCCAGAATCCCCTGGGACAACCCCAAAACCTCATCCAGGATCCTCTTTCATCAACCCCACAACGCACTCTGCCCCCACAGCTGCTGACACCACCATCAGCCAATCCCCCCAGGAACCCTGCATTATGGACCCTGTCAGGTTCCACTGAGTCAGGGGCTTTCTGGGAAAGCAATGCCCTTACAAGGTGGACTTGATCTATGGATACTCAGGTGTCTGGAGCTCTGGGGCTAAGGCTCTGGGGTTCAAGATGTGAACAGGGGGTGATCCTGGGGAATGGAACTTGACCCGGGGCTTTGGGTGTTTTGGAGAAGTCGGGAGTTGGTGGGGGTCGAGTTAGAACTGAAGGTTCTGAGATGAGACCTGGTTAACAAATTATAAGTCACAAAATGCATACTAAACTTAGAGCATATGATTATTCTGGCATGCCAGTTGAAGTATACCAGTTAGTGCATATCAATCAAGCAAGAGGGCATGCAACAATTCAAGTAATATCAAGACTAGTGAATACAATGGGGAACTATGCTATATGTACTATGGGGTCAGGTCTCAGGGTTGCAGGGTGTCTGGGATGGGTTCCAGGAGGCATTGAGTAGTGGGCAGAGACTATATACTTGGATCGCATGTGTGGGGTGCGCAATCAATTGGCACGGGGGGGTTGTAATGCGTGATGGCCGGAAGTGGGTAGCATGATCCAGCAGTTGATGGCGGTCAATCCTGGAGTCTGTAATGCAGGGTTCCTGGGGGTTGGCTGATGGCGGTTGTAATGCAAGTTGGTGGTGGCATCATTAGTTGTGGGGGCGGGGCGTGTTGTGGGATTAAGGAAGGAGGGTGGGGTTATTCCAGGGGATTTCGGAAGGGGTTGTGACAGACCCCGGGATTGACTGCCATCAATGATCAGATTGTGCCACCCACTTCCAGCCATCACACATCACAACTCTCTCTACACCAATTGATTGTATGCTCCACACACGCAATCCAAGTATACAGTCCCTGCCTGCTACTCAATGCCTCCCAGAACCCATCCCAGACACCCCAAAACCCCAAGACCCAACCCCGTAGTATTTATAGTGTAGTTCCCCATTGTATTTGCTAGTTTTTAGATATTACTTGAATTGTTCCATGCCCTCTTGCTTGATTGGTATGCACTGACTGGCATGCTTGACTGGCATGCCTGAATAATTGCATGCTCTAAGTTTAGTATGCATTTTGCAACTTAGAGTTTCTTAAAAAAAGCTGTTAGAAACATATTATGTAATTTCTAGATTATTTTTCTCAAGTATTATATAAAATATAGTTTGAAAAAAAAATTCTTTCAATTATTCTTGAAATACAAATAGATGAAATTAATTATATTTCTAGTCTGAATAAGAATTTTGGAATAAATGCATTAAACTCACATTAAAAGTGTATATTACCATGTAAGCAGAGGCAAAAATTGCTAAAATAATTATAGAAATAATATATAATTGGTTTGCAACTTAGTCAGCATGCTGGAATCTCAAAAGGGGGGGTGGTCCAGGTGTAGAGACTGGCTGGTTTGATTAAGAGTCAGTTCAGGTACCAATAATTAAAGGTGAAGAAAAACACAGTGCAGAGTAGCAGTCAGGTGGGATGGAATGTCAGTGGCAGGCACTCACTTGGTTCCAGCTCAGCTGGGCTATATGTAGATGCTGTAGGGGAGATGATATATGATACTATGTATTCTGCCCTTGAAATATAAGCCCTTCAGGGACAACAACAACAACAACAACAATAACAGCTGAATCAGATACATTATAAATCTGGTTAGCATATAAGTCTTCTAAAGCATCACTAGAATAGCTATATTTGAGCTATAAAATATTATGTAAACATTAGAATAAATTGTTTAAAGATAAAACACATATTATTAATAAGAATGCCTATCTTCATCATATTAATGTACAATACTTATTTTATATTTGTAACAAATCTGTGTAGCATTCTATTAGAATTTTGAAAAGGCAAAGATGTAAAGTAGAATCAGGTACAGTAAGAGATTTGCCATATTAAGCATGGATTGAAGATAACTTTTGCTGTGCCTAATACAATAACACTTATGCTGCAAATGTTTAGGAGAAATTTGGAGATGATTAACCTGCAGCTGTTAGTATAAAGGTTGTCAAGCAGAATATTGATGCATAAGTGCATAAACTAAAGTATAATTCAAGTTTACTCTAATTTTTATAAGACATTCTTTATATATATAAAGCACTAGATCAACCTCAATGTCAGGGGACTCCTCATTTCTTCCTTTCCTCATTCCTTATCTCTTCACTCTCCCTTCATTTATTCTCTTATTCTTCTGACATTATTTTATTTTACTGTTTCTATTCTTTCAACACTATCTACAAGTGTGGGCCCTTTAGCACCACTTCCAGGCTGCTTATATAAGCCGGAGTTTGCCTTTCTGACTTTTAAAGTCCGGAGTTTTCCTGCCTTGTTTGCACAGTTGTTTGATTAGTCAATTTTCAAGTTTTTAAGGTTTTGTTGTACTGTACAGCTGTTTCCCACGCTTCAGAAGCCCCAGAAGCGTCTAGCCTGGCATAGGGAATCCCTAGACTTGTTCTCTTTGGATCTCCCTCTGCCAGGTAAGTAGTTATTATGATATTGTTAGTACATACTCTAATACACTTTGGATCTCCCTCTGCCAGCTGTGTGACTGAGCCACTGCCTCTAGAGGTTGCCCTTACAGCAGAACAAATCTCTACATTTTGGCTTGAGAGCCCCCTCCAGCCTGCTTGAGCCCTCTCTTGCCCCTTTAGGTCCCTCCCCCACTGGATTACTCTCTGCCCCTCTATTGCTTCTATGACCCAACCAGCCCCCTCAGACACTTCCCTGGATGCTTCTGCCCCTCAGGATGATGCCTGGGGCCACTTGCTTGCTCTGGAGACTCAGGTGCAGACTACTCAAGCTTCCCTCACCCTTCACACTACCAAACTTGCTGGATTATGTTAAGCCACAGACACCATCTCCCATTCCCTCCAGGCCCTCTTAGAGTGCCTCCCTCTCACTCCTACTCCTCTCCAGACACCTCCAGTTAGGGCTGACACACCCCCAGCCCCTTGCCTTGGGGCCTCCTCCCCAGCTCATGCCAATATTCCTTGCCCAGCACTCTCAGATGCATTCAATGGTGATTGAGCCATGGGTGAGCACTTCTGGCAGTCTTGTGTCACCTACATTCAGCTCAGTGGTGAGGCCTTTCCCTCTGATGCTCTCAAGATTGCCTGAATTCTTTCCTATATGAAGTCTGGGTGAGCTTTGACAGATGCACTATGAGTCTTTTGATGTCCTGGAGGAGTAGAGAGTTTTGGAAGTTGGGAATAGTTTGAGAAGGAGTTTTGGACAGAGTTTTTCCCCTTGGACCCTGCTAAGGTGGAAGCCCTCACTCTCCAAGATCCTCATTGATATAGGCAGGGCAAGTGGACCCTAGATGAGTACATTGACTCCTTCAGAGCTTTTGCTGAACAGGCCTGCCATCCAGATGGTCTTCAGCTCTGTCTCACCTTCTGAGATGGCCTCCTTCCCTCTCTCATGGACTGGATCAACAGCATGGCTAAGGAACAACCTAACAATATGAGTATTGAGACTTGGTATCAGGTAGCATGGGATCAGTGGCAACTCATGGAGTTACAATGTGAGCTCTACTGTGGAACTGCCCCTCACTCCACTTTACAGGCATCTTTTCCTGCTTGTTATCCCATCCAGCCCTCCTCTCCATTTTGTGCTCCACCCCTGGCTCAGGTACTTGCTGCACATCCCCTCCTTCTTGGGGTACCTATGGATGTTGATGCCTCTTGTCAACATTCCTCCCTTCCTCTCCTCTGCCATCACTGTGGGAAGCCTGGTCACTTTGCTTGATATTGTGCCCAGGGATTGTAAGTGCACTATCTCTCAGCTTTAGAGCAAGAAGAGCTCCTTCTCCAACTCCTTGCTGCCTGAGATGTTTGAGGAAACTCCTCTGCAGATGTACAGACTGAAATAGAACCTTTGGATGAGTCTGTGGGTCCTGTGGAAGCTGTAGCAGAACCATTAGATAAGTCCATTGGCTCTGCAGGGAAGGGTTTTCAATAGAGCAACAGATAAATTGTATGTCTCCACTGCCTGGTGCTAATCAGTTTACATGTCAATCAGTAGAATCTTCTAATGTATTGCTCCCTGTTCCTGATTCTCTGACTGAAACTGTAAGCACCTCCTCTAACATACAGAATACCCCTTTGATCCAAGCCTCAGCTAAGACCTCCTCTCCTCCTTCTCCTATCCAACAACCATGTGTCCCAGATTGGGAATGATGTCTTCCTCATCACTATGTTGTTACCTCCACTCCCTCTCTCAACTCCTTGCATCTGAATGTGGAGATTGAGACAACCAACACTTAGCAGACTTGAAGCATCATAGCTCTCTTGGACAGTGGTGCTACTGGACTCTTTCTGGACACCCATTATGTGGAACAACACCAGCTCACTACTTGACCCCTCTCTCACCCTATTCCAGTCTATAACATTGACAGTATGCCCAATGAGGCTAGATCCATCTGCTCAGTGGTGGATTTAGTTCTTTGTTACCAGACTCATTCTAAGTGTGCAGTCTTTGCAGTCACCAGCCTTGATCCTGGGGTTCTCCTCATTGCGTGATCACAATCCTGAGATTGACTGGGCCAAGAGTAAGGTAAGCATGAGCTGCTGCCCCCAACGGTGTTTCACATGTGCTAAGGAAGTTAGAGAGGAGCATAGAGAGTCAGTCCATGAGCATGCAGCTATCTGAGCCTGCCAAGTTGGACACCTCCCCTTTGCAGACTTTGACCTACTAGATCCTCCCCCTCTGGCATTCCCTTATAGAGAGGCCCTCTATGAAGATGTTTGAGGTGTAGTAAGTGAAGCCCAGATGGAAGATGGATGTGAGGGTGAATTTGTGCCAAAATACTGATTAAATCACTGAATGGAAGAACTCCATATGAATTCTGGTTCAACAAAAGCCTTGAGTATTTCTACATGTGTGAGATAGGGTGCAGAGCCTTTGTCCTCATACCCAGTCATAACCCAAAAGTCAAACTACAATCTTTTGAATGCACACTAATTGGCTATGGGCAAAATTCCAAAACATACCACTGCTGAGACAAAGTCAGACAAAAGGTCTATCAATTCTATCATGTGAAATTCATTGAGCACTACAAATTGACACCCCCAGAGCAGAATGCCATTGATTCCACAGCCTCCATTCTATCTCTCCAAGACCTAGATGACTTGGCATTGCTGGAGCCTACTGCAAGGGAAGATGACAATATGGCAGAATTTAAAATGAATACACCACCATCAGTCCCCAGCACCACTCAAGCTGGGAATGTAGAACCTCCACCACTAAGACACTTGACATAAGTGTGATAACTAACAGAGAGTGTGCACAGAGAAAAGTCAACCCTGAATGTGGCTGGAGAGAGCACTGGAGGATGTTAGAAGGAGTGAGCAGAGGGTGAGAGAAAACAAGAAAGCCAGAAACAAGCCAGGAACTGAAGACATCCAACTAGTGCCCATGCCCACACACTCACAAATAACTAAAGAGATGCCCACACCCACAGATGCTGAGATCAATCACAACAGGATACTTGCAGTCCTAATGCAGCTTAGTGAGATCAACCCACTGCCTATGAATATATGCAATGAACCCAACTCCTGGAAGGAAGCCAAGAACAGACCAGATGCTCAAAAGTGGAAGGAAGGCTACAAGGAGGAAATTAACTCACTGAGGGAAATGGGTGTATACATGCTAATCCCACAATTGTCAGGGGACAAGTCCTTAGACCATCCACTCTAGCCTTGCTTAGTCTGTGTTGATATTGGCACTCCTATCTAGCTACCATCCAGACTACTCTGGCCCAATCTGGCTTCTTTCCCATCTTGGCATCATCATCTGACAGATCAGCTGGTCTTTGGACCCACTCTACTTGCTGGCAGGCCTTTATACCATTGGCTGGCTTACTCAGTAGTGCTTAGTACATACCGGCCCTATTAGTCAATATATTGTAGTTATAGTGTGTTCAATGTAGTATATAAGTAGGACCAGGGGATAGAACATCCCCAGTCCTGGCAATAGCATTGCTTCTGGGTCTACACACTAGCATAACTGTGAGCTCTTCAGTGACAACCTTGCTCTCTGCCTCCACCCTCCTGCTCTGTCCCTTATCAGTGGCCTATCCTCCTGCCCGCCAGCTGCCAGTCACTGTGCTCACTTGACACTTGCTCCCCTTGGTGGTGGGCTTAAGTAGTTGACATGTTGGCTTGGCTTTCCACAATGGAGTGTCTCCTTACAGCAATCCCAGGTTTTGACAGGACAAAAAGTGAGGAAAGGACAACCAATTTTTGAAATCAAATGAAACAAGCACAGAGAACCAGTCAGATACAAAGTAAAGTTGGTCTTCAAAGAGTACAAACAGGTGTATGGAAAGGACTACAACAAGACCACATCACCAACAGTACACATGGAGTCATGGAGGATACTTCTGCATATTGCAGCCTTGCAAGGATGAAATGCAAATCAAATTGATATAAAAACAGCCTTTCTCTACAGTGACTTACCCAATGACAAGACTCAGTATATGGAGCAGCCAGAAGGTTTTGAGGAACCAGGAAAGGAAGACTGGGTTTGTGAGTTGAGGAAGGAGCTATATAGGATGAAGCAAGTGGGGTGCATCTGGAATAAGACACTGAATGAACATATGGTGGCATGGGGATTTACTAGGTTAGTGAGCAAATCCTGCATATACTACAGAACCACACACACAGGTACCATGATTGCAGCCATGCATGTCAATGACTTTTTGGAAATTGTGGACTCAAGAGATAAAAACAAGAGGTTCAAGACCCAAATGAGGGAAGCATGGTCTATCTCAGACTTGGAAACACTAAAACACCTCATTGAAGTATCTGTAGAGTGGGATAGAGAGAACCACACAATTGCATTATCACAAACTGCTTTCATTAACCATGTCATACAACAGTTTCAACAAGAGGAAGCATATCCCCTTTTACTACCAATGGAGCCCAAACTGAAGTTAAGATGTCCAAACTGAGAAACTCAGACTAAGGAGGAGAAGCTTGACATTGAATGACTATCCTACAGGTCACTGGTGGGCTGCTTACTATATATCACAATTGTGTCCAGACTAGACATAGTGTTTGCTGTCCAACAACTCTCCCAATTCCTTGATAACCATGACAGAATGCACTGGAGTGCTACAATCTGGCTGCTGCAATATCTTAAAGGCACAAAGGATATGAAGCTGAGAATAGGCAGACCTTCCATCATTCTTTGAGGCTTCATAGATGCAGACTGGGCAAGCTGCCTAAATACAAGGAGGATGTCAGGTTCCACTGAGTTGGGGGCTTTCTGAAAAAGCAATGCCCTTACAAGGTGGACTTGATCTATGGATACTTGGGTGTCTGAAATTCCAGGGCTAGGACTCCAGAGTTCAAGACATGGACAGGGGGTAGTCCTGGGGAATGGAACTTGACCTGGGGCTTTGGGTGTTTTAGAGGCTGAGGGTTGGAGGGTAGTCAAGTTGGAACTGGGAGTTCTAAGATGAGACCCAGTTAACAAATTATAAGTCATAAAATATATACCAAACTTAGAGCATGTGATTATTTGGGCATGCCAGTCAAAGTGTGCCAGTCAGTGCATACCAGTCAAGCAAGAGGGCACACAACAATTCAAGTTAATATCAAGATTAGCAAATACAATGGAGAACTACACTATAAATACTATGGGGCTGAGTCTCAGGGTTCCAGGGTGTTTGGGATGGGCTCTGAAAGGCATTGAGTAGTAGTGGGCAGGGACAGTATACTTGGATTGTGCATGTGGGGTGTGTAATCAATTGGTGCAGAGGGAGCTATGATGCATGATGGCTGTCAGTGGGTCACATGATCCAATTGTTGACAGTGGTTAATCCCAGGGTCCATAATGCAGAGTTCCTAGGGAGGCTGGCTGATGGCAGTCTTGATGCATGTGATGGCAGCATTGGCAGCTGTGGGGGCAGGGTGCATTGTGGGGTTAATAAAAGAGAGCCCTGGATGGGGCTCCAGGGCTGTCTCTGGGGGGTTCCAGAGGGGAGGGGTCATAACAGAGGAGCATTAGTGAGTATACATGGTCTCTTGGGAGTGGGGCAATATTTTGATCAGTCCAGAAGCAAAAGACCATAGTGACTTCTTTGTGCAAAGCTGAATATATGGCAGCATACAAATCCATTCAGAAATGCATCTGACTCTAGGTGCTAATGAAAGAAATTGGACACAACTTCATAATAAAACTGACCACAATATTTTGCAACAACAAATCTGCTATTACACTATCCAAAGACTCTGTGGCATATGCCAGAGTCAAACATTTTGATATCAAGTATCACTTTATCTGCAAATGAGCCCACATGGGCAAAATAATTATAAAATACATCAACACAAAAGACAACATTGCCAACCTGTTCACTAAAGTACTATTAGGTTCTGCTGAGTCAGGGGCTTTCCAGAGAAGCAATGCCCTTACAAGGTGGACTTGATTTATGGATACTTGGGTGTCTGGAGCTCCAGGGCTAAGACTCTGGAGTTCAAGACATGGACAGGGGGTAGTCCCAAGAAATGGAACTTGACCTGGGGCTTTGGGTGTTTTAGAAGCCAAGGGTTGCAGGGGGGATTGAGTTGGAACCAGGGATTCTAAGATGAGACCCAGTTAACAAATTATAAGTTGCAAAATGCATACCAAACTTAGAGCATGCAATTATTCAAGTATGCCAGTCAAAGCATGCCAGTTAATGCATACCAGTCAAGCAAGAGGGCATGCAACAATTCAGGTTAATATTAAGACTAGCAAATACAATGGAGAACTACACTATAAGTACTATGGGGCTGGGTCTCAGGGTTCCAAGGTGTCTGGGATGGGCTCTGGGAAGCATTGAGTAGCAAGCAGAAATTGTATACTTGAATTGCACATGTGGGGCACGCAATCAATTGACACAGAGAAAGCTGTGATGCATAATGGCTGGAAGTGGGTCATGTAATCCAATTGTTAACAGCAGTTGATCCTAGGGGGGCTGGCTGATGGCAGTCTTGATGCATGTGATGGCAGCATTGGCAGCTGCAGAGGCAGGGTGCATTGTGGGGTTGACAAAAGAGCGCTCCAGATGGGGCTCCAGGGCTGTCCCAGGGGGTTCCAGAGGGGAGGGGATGTGACAAGCACTGCCAAAACCTTTGTTTACTTGACTACACCAAATGCTTGGTCTATTCTAATGACCACCATGCACAAAGAGGAGTACTGTGTCCACAGTAAGGAGGAGTGTTGGAGTGTCATGGGTGTGATATGTGTGATGACACAAAGGTATACTGCAAACACAGTACTAGGGCCACCACCACTAGCACAGACAACACACTGTGCTACATTGACAAGCCCACATGTGGCAATAACAAACAACCCCCTGCAGCCACACCTGTGACCATCCCAGCACAGCCCCCCATGTTCACCCCAGCCCTTCTAGAACCCAGCTTCCACCATGACCTGCTGCCTCACTTTGACCTACAGAATCCCCCATAACCTCTAATGCAAGCATGACCCTCCCAAGTTGAATGTCTTCTGCATGACCTAGCACCCAACCTGGCACCTGGCCCTCCTCAAACCAACCCAACACCACTGGACACCCACCGATCACCTCCACCACCACCTGCATGGAGATTCAGGCCCCCCCCAGTTAGAATAAGCCCCTTTGGGACAACAGACCTCCTGGGCATGGACCCCCAAGTGAGCTGCCCAGATGAGGCCCTCTAGGTGGGTGGGGTCTTGCCCTCAGTGCCTTTCCTCCACAAGGAGGAGAGAGTAACTACTATTACTACTACTATAATGCCAGCCCCCCTCCCTGCAACGGCACCAGACTCAATGACATTTGTGATGCCCTTGCCCATGAAGGGCATCTAAATATTCAAAAACCAAATGCATTCATGGGCTAGGACCCCCAAACATGGTGTACATTCCTCACTCAATGTCCCAATACATTTCAGGCAAAGCTATTCACTTTCCAGGTTGATAGCTCCTGGGTGGCCTTTGCTGCCTTGTATCTCCAGGGAATTGCCTTCAACTACTACACAGCCCTCATCCAGTTTGACTCCAACAACCCAGCACTCTCCCGCTGGCAAGCCTTCGTCAATGAGTTTTCTGGGAAGTTTGAGATCTACAACACCATGGCCAAGTCTGAGGACAACCTCTTTAACCTCCAGATATGCTCTGAAGAGCACTTCACCACCTTCATCATACATTTTGAGAAGGAAGCTTATAAGACAGGTTGGAATTACAGCACCCTCTGATATGCCCTCCAGTATGCCCTCTGCCACGCACTGCCACAACATATCAAGGATGTCCTCTGACTTGCCCTGAAACAACCCTCCTATGACAGATACAAGGCCCTCATCATATAAATTGACCAATGATATTGGGAAGACCACAGTGAGTACTCAAACTCCTGAGCCCTCTGGAACTCCAGGGGAGGACCTCCATGGCCCTCCAGTGAAAACCCCAACCTCCAAACCTGAAGCAACAACACTCCCACATTTTCTGGCAGCAGACCCCCAGTGAGTCACAGCCCACCCAATGCTAACCCTGGCAGCAGCACCCACCCCCAAGCCTGACTCAACACCACTATAGCTGCCAATAACCCAGGCAACTTGTCCTGACTTCACTGACAAATGGGACAAAGAGGCCTTCCAGGCTAACTGGCTCCTAGAAAAGGGATGACCCTGGATTGAGATTCTGCAGGAATGATAAAGGAGGGAGGAGGTTTGCATACTTTGTGGTGAGAAAGACCACTTCATCTCTGAGTGTCCCCAATGACAGGTTATGGGATGTGCCACCTGGACCTTTGAAGGGAAGGATGCCACCTGTCATGACCCCCCTCTGGAGTCCCCTGGGACAGCCCCAGAACCCCACCCAGGACCCTCTTTTGTTAACCCCACAATTACTGATGCTACCATCAACTTGCATCACAACTGCCATCAGCCAACCCCTGGGAACCCTGCATCACGGACCCCAGGATCAACTGCCAGATCACACTACCCACTTCCAGCCATCATGCATCACAAACCCCCCTGCACCAATTGATCGTGCACCCCACATGCACAATCCAAGTATACAGTCCTGGCTCATTACTCAATGCCTCCCAGAAACCATCCCAGACACCCCAGAACCCCAAGACCCAATCCTGTAGTACTTATAGCATAGTTTACCACTGTATTTGTTAGTCTTGATATTACCTGAATTGTTGTGTATCCTCTTGTTTGACTAGTATGCACTAACTGGCATGCTTTAACTAGCACGCCAGAATAATCGCATGCTTTAAGTTTGGTATGCACTTTGCAACTCATAATTTGCTAACCAGGTCTCATCTTAGAACCTCCGGTTCTGACTCAACCCCCACCAACTCCCAGCCTCTCCAAAACACCCAAAGCCCTGGATCAAGTTCCATTCCCCAGGACCACCCCCTGTCCATGTCTTGAACCCCAGAGCCTTAGCCCCAGAGCTCCAGACACCCAAGTATCCATAGATCAAGTCCACCTTGTAAGGGCATTGCTTTCCTGGAAAGCCCCTGACTCAGCAGAACCTAACACCACCTACAAATATTTGGAAAATGACCTGGCAATTTAGACCCAGAAGACGCCCTAAATTGCAGAATCAAACCCAATGTCTTCTCTGCCCCAGTCTCACATCTTCATTTCATGACACTTGCACAAGACACCCTCATGGCTTACTTACCTCCCACTCTTTACACTCCCTCCTCCTTGAAACCTCCCTCATCCCCTCCAGAATCCCCCTCAACACCCTTGTTGACAGTAGCACCACAGACAACTTCATTGACAAAGTATAGTCTACTCTTGCCCCAGAATCCACTCAACAACTCTTAATCCTGATGCAGCTCTGTCACTTTAACAGGGATGCTTCTATGGTGGGGGATGTCACTCACTTCATGCATATGCCTGTTACTTTTGCTAACAGACAGACTCACACCCTCCAGATGTTGATTACCAAACTCCATCTCTCTGCACCCCTGGTCTTGGGGCTTCTGTGGCTACAAGACACCAACCCCTGCATCAACTGGCAACATCTCACCTTCTGCCTAACCCAGGAGTCAACACCCAATGACCAGCAACTCCCCTTTGATATCCCGCACTCTCTGGAACTGACTCTGAGGAACTTCCTGGATGAACTTCCACCACCCCCTGGGCTCCAGTCTCACTCATCCCAATCCTTTGTCATCAATGCCAGGCTGAACAGTGCCCTGGAACTGATATTGGCCCTCATTGACAGTGGAGCTACCGGAGTCTTCATTAGTGATGCTTTCAACCTTCCTCACAACCTCCTCAACCAACTCCTCAGCTTGCAATGCCTTGACAGCACCCCCTCCTCCTCCGGCCCCATCCTTAGGTCTCACTTAGGACACATGATCCTGGACAATGGCTATGAGTTCACCTCCAACTTCCTGGTCATGTGACTCCACGAATTAACCCTGATGGTGCTGGGACTACCCTAACTATGTAATACAAATCCTGACATCAAATGGAGAATGCTCATGATGACCTTCCCAGGACCTAAAGACTACCCCTCAACTGCCATGCACCTCCGGGCCCTGGGAAGCAACCCGGTGCCCCACACCCCCGAGGTGGCAGCCACACCCCCCAGCCATATGCTGCCAATGCCCACCCAAACTCGCAAGGCCCTTGCTCAACCCCTAAACATTCTTTGGAATAGATACAAAGGGCTAAACTATCTGGGCTAGTCCCAGACACGCATCAAACCTGCTTCAGCTGATGCATCCATGACTCCAATTGACCTGAATGCACTTGACATTAGGGTTATTGGGGCCACCTCCTTTGCCTGTCTCATGAGGGATGGAACCTCCATGTTTCAGCTGCACACCTTGCCATCTCCCCCAGAAGAACACCTACAAGGGGATGCTATCCTCCTGGAAAAGAAAACTGAAGAACAGATCCTCTGAGAAGTGGTTCCCCTGTAGTATTACAAATTTGCTAACATATTTTCCAAAGGCAATGCTAAAGAAATTCCTCCTCACCACCCCTATGACCATATAATTGACCTTGAGGAAGGAGCCAACCCCCCTTTTGGTAAGGTGAAGTCAAGCTCTGGGCCCTCAAAGACTACCTCGATGAAATGCTTGGAAAGGAATTTATTTGACCCTCTGCTTCTACCACCAGAGCCCTGGTTCTATTTGCTAAGAAGAAGGATGGTTTGCTCTGACTTTGTGTCAACTACTAGGGACTTAATAAGATCACCAAGAAGAACCACTACCCACTTCCACTCATTGGCAATCTGGTCAACCAACTCTGCAGCACCAAGGTTTACACAAAAATTGACCTCTGCTCTGGCTACAACAATGTCTGCATCACCCCAGGACATAAGTGGAAAACTGCATTCTGCACGTGGTATGGTCTGTTTGAATACCTTGTAATGCTCTTTGGAATGACTAACTCCCCTGCCACATTCCAATACTTCATAAATGACATTTTCCACAATATGAGTGATATTTTCATGATTGTCTACCTGGACAACATCCTCATCTACTCCAACTCAAGGGAGGACCACCAGAAGCATGTCCAGCAGGTCCTTGGATGCCTCCAGGAGCACAACCTCCACACCAAACCCAAGAAGTGTTTGTTCTACACAGAAGAGGTTGAGTATCTTGGTGTCATCATATCCCTGGAGGGCATTTGCATGGACTCCCACAAGGTCAAGGCCATTGTCAACTGGCCACAACCCCAGAACATCAAGGAAGTACAATCCTTCTTGGGTTTTGCTAATTTCTACTGGAGGTTTATAGACAACTACTTTGGTATCACAAAACCCCTCAACTGGCTCACATGCAAGGACATGGCATGGAACTAGGACAGTAAGTGCCAGAGTGTCTTTAACCTGCTCAAGGAGGCCTTCACCACTGCTCCTGTACTCTGGCACTATGACTCTGCCCTCCCAATCATTCTAGAATGTGACACCTTCAACTATGCCATTGCTGGAATTCTCTTGCAGATGGAAGCTGATGGAGTGGAGCCCTGGCCAGTTGCCTTCTACACCCAGTCCATAATTGATGCCAAGCTCAATTACAATATCTATGACAAGGAACTCCTCACCATTGTCAAAGCCTTCAAACAATGGCAAGTCTACCTTTAGGGAGCCTGGCACCAGATCCTATTCAGATCACAACAACCTGCAGTGCTTCACTACAACCAAGCAACTCAGCCAACAGCAGGCTCAATGGTCCAAAATCCTCTCAGAGTACAACTTCATGATCCAGTACCATCCGGAATGACTTGGAGCTAAACCTGATGCCCTCACCCAATGACTGGACATCTACCCCAAGAAGTCATTCAAGGTAGAATGCAATGTGTTCAATCATTGCATGGTGATCCCTCCCAAATATCTGAATGCCATATTGATTTTAAATGATGAAGGAATTCTGAGCCAGATATGCTGCACCCCCTGAAACAAGTATTTCATTGACCATGATCCTCACAACCCCTCCAACAGAACCAACTGGGATCTCACCTTCTCCTTGTCCCCTGACAAAAAACTCCTCCTCTGGGACAGCTGCATCTACATCCCAGATCATGCCTGACTCTGCTACAACATTCTCTGCCAATACCACAACCACAAACTCCAGGAATACCCTGGAATATGTAAGACTCTCCAGCTTATCTCCCAGGCTTACTTTTGGCCAGGGTTAAGGAAGGATGTGACCTGCTACATTCAATCATGTAAACCCTGCCTCTGGGCCAAAGTCCCCTGACACCAACCCTAGGGGCTCCTGAAACCCCTGCCAGTCAGATGATGCCCCTGGTCTTCCATATCCCTGGATCATATTGTCAAACTCCTGGAGTCAGAAGGGTTTGATGCCATCCTCATTGTTGTGTGTAGGCTAACCAAACAGGGCATCTTCCTACTCTGCCATACTACGGACACCACTCCAGACTTTGCCTGGCTATTCCTTGACCACATCTTTGCCAAACACAGGCTCCCAGACAACATTGACTCTGACCATCTCAAGCAGTACCTCCAGCTATATGTCAACTACCTGCAGGATAATTGGCACACTGAGCTCTCTCTGGCCAAATTCACCTACAACAACACACTGCACTTTGCCACCAGGATGTTCCCCTTCTTTACCAACAAGGAGTATCACCCCTGACTAACATTCTTGCTCTGGGACATCCTGTCACATGCCACTCACAAGGTTGTCTAGGATCTTCAGTCCCTTCATGTGTTTCTCCAGGAGGAAATTGACACTGCAAACCAGGCCTATGTGAAACATGCCAATCAGAAATGGGAAGACACCCCCAACTGGGCCCCCAGAACAAAGGTATGGTTAGATCAATGCCACCTCCACACCCACCAGCCCTTCCCAAAGCTTGATCACAAGCACCTCAGCCCATTTAAGATCTTGAAAAAAGTCTCATCCCATGCCTACAAGATTGAGCTCCCCCCAGGGCTTAAAGAACTGCACCCAGTGTTCTACATATGCACTACCAAGTTATATAATCCTTTTTCTTTGAATATATTAACAAAAGATTAGAGACTTGCAGACAAAGAGTCAGAGTTGTTAGGTTCTGCTAAGTCAGGAGCTTTCCAGGAAAGCAATGCCTTTACAAGGCAGACTTGATTTATGGATACTCAGGTGTCTGGAGCTCTGGGGCTAGGGCTCCAGTATTCAAGATGTGGACAGGGAGTGGTCCTGGGAAATGGAACTTGACCTGAGGCTTCAGGTGTTTTATAGAGGCTGGGGGTTGGAGGAGGTCAAGTTGGAACCAGAGGACTCAGTTAACAAATTATAAGTTGCAAAATGCATACCAAACTTAGAGCATGCAATTATTCAGGCATGCCAGTCAAAGCATACCAGTCAGTGCATACCAATTAAGCAAGAGAGCATGCAACAATTCAAGTTAATATCAAGACTAATAAATACAATGGAGAACTATGCTATAAGTACTATGAAGTTGGGTCTTGGGATTCTGGGATGTCTGGGATGGGTTCCAGGAGGCATTGAGTAATGGTAGAGACTGTATACTTGGATTGCACATGTGGGGCATGCAATCAATTGGTGTGGAGGGAGCTGTGATGCATGATGGCCAGAAGTAGGTCGCATGATCCAATCATTGACAGTGGTCAATTCCAGAGTCCATGATGCAGGGTTCCTGGGGGGGTTGGCTGATAGTGGTTGTAATGCATGTGATGATGGTGTTGGCAGCTGTAGAGGTGAGGTGTGTTGTAGGATTGACAAAAGAGGGTCCCAGATGGGGTTCCAGAGCTATCCTGGGGAACTCTGGAGGGGGGTTGTGACATCACCCCCCCCTCAGCACCGAGACCCTCTAAGGCATGTGTAACTGGTGATCTGGACTGGAGTCCAATCATGGGATCTGGCACCTGACCTGCCATGTATTGAAAAAAAATTTTACTATCAACTCAACCATGTTGCATATGCCAACACATTTCCTGATGCCCCCACCCACAAACAAAGTGGCCCCTTTGATCATGTGGGAGGCCTGGGACATACAATACCATGTACATGTGGCAGTGCTTGCCCAATGTGAGTGTTGCTGTATTGTCCATTTGCTACAACTGACCTTCCTTTTTCAGAACAACACAATAATCCTGCCTCAGAGGTGGGTCCCAGCTGGCTTCCAGAGCCTGCTCCTGATGCAGGCCCCGGTGTCCTTCCAGAGTCCCACTCAAGTCATCCCATACCCACTTTTGCATGAAAGACTGTCACCCCTCCCCATCTGCAACTGTAAGGGCGACCTCTGGAGGCTATAGCTCAGTCACACAGCTGGCAGAGGGAGATCCAAAGTGTATTAGAATAGGTACTAACAATATTATAATAACTATTCACCTGGCAGAGGGACATCCAAAGAGAACAAGTCTGGGGATTCCTTATGCCAGGTTGGACGCTTCTGGGGCTTCTGAAGCGTGGGAAACAACTGTACAGTACAACAAAACCTTAAAAACTCGAAAATTAACTAACCAAACAACTGTGCAAACAAGGCAGGAAAACTCCGGACTTTAGAAGTCAGAAAGGCAAACTCCGGCTTACATAAGCAGCCTGGAAGCGGTGCTAAAGGGTCCACACTTGTCTGGATGATAGCTAAAGAACTAGAGCACCTCAAAGGTTGAAAATAGTGTTAATAGATAGTGTTGAGAGAATAGAAACAACACCATGAGAGAAGATAGAAGAAGTAAAGAAAGAAGTGAAAGAAGAAAGAAATGAAGGAAATGAGGAGTCCCCTGACAGCAACTCCCTCCCCACTCTAGGCTATTTGCCCCCCATTTTTGTCATTCCAAAATAGCAATAGGGGCCATTTCAGAGGTCCCAGAGAGTCAACATATTGCATGAGTGGACGTAATGCAGGAGCTGTTCAGTGAGGCCCTGGAGAGGCTCCAGGGTCTGCTTGCCCACACTTGGTGTGTGAGCAATGGACCAGTGAGTGGTCTCCTACCTCTGGTCTCTTTGCTGATTTTGGTGCAGTGCAAGCACTGCACTTGATAATGGGTTCCCTGCTTGTTCAAGGTCCTGGGCCCCTTGTCCTACTAGGACACAGCTGTGTGTGAGGTGTGCCACCTCAACCACAAGTGGTGTTCTGTATCAGTGCTGTGGAGGGCACATTGCATCTCTTGGGAGCAGGGGTGGCTACTGGGGGGAATGACCTGGAGGATGAGGGTCAAGGAGTGGGACTGGGTAGTGGAGCTGGTGGAGGAGGCACCCACGGAGGCATCTGGTGGGGGATTGGGGGGCCAAGGGGTCATTTGATTGGGGAGATAGGGTCATTCTGTGGTTCTAATCACTTGTTAGGTGACTTGAGCTAGAACTGGCAGTTATGAGGGTCATGGGGGGTGCCTAGACAAAGGAAAGAGGTAGGCATTGCCCAGTCCCTCTCCAGAGCCTTTCAAGAGGGCATGTCTGCCCACAGAGACTCTGTCCAGCTGCTTGATGCAGAGTTGAGGGCTGTCACAACCCCCCTCTGGAGTCCCTTGAAACAACCCCAGAACCTCATCTGGGACCCTCTTTCATCAACCCCACAATGCACCCCACCCCCACAGCTGCCAAAGCCACCATCACACACATCACAACCACAATTAGCCAACCCCCCTGGGAATCCTGCATCATGGACTCTGAAATCAACTGCCATCAACAATTGAATCATGTGACTCACTTCCGGCCATCATGCATTACAGCTCCCTTTGCACCAATTGATTGCATGCCCCACATGTGTGATCCAAGTATACAGTCCCTGCCACTACTCAATGCCTCCCAGAACCCATCTCAGACACCCCAGAACCCTGAGACCCAACCCTGTAGTACTTATAGCATAGTTCCTCATTGTATTCACTAGTCTTAATATTACTTGAATTGTTGCATGCCCTCTTGCTTAATTGGTATGCACTGACTGGTATGCTTTGACTGGCATGCCAGAATAATCACATGCTCTAAGTTTGATATGCATTTTATGACTCATAATTTGTTAACCAGGTCTTGTCTTAAAGCCTTTAGTTCTGACTCAACCCCCTCCAACTCCCAGCCTCTACAAAACACCTAAAGCCCTGGGTCAAGCTCCATTCCCCAGGACCACCCTCTTGTCCATGTCTTGAATCCCAGAGCCCTAGCTCCAGAGCTCTAGACACCCAGGTATCCATAGATTAAGTCTGTCTTGTAAGGGCATTGCTTTCCTAGAAAGCCCCCAACTCAGTGGAACCTGACAAGGGCCCTGCAGAAGCATTCAGAACAGGTCAACCAGAGGAGGGAGGAGTGTGAGGAGGGGGCAAGGGAGGAGGCAGCATGCCAGAGGGGGCTGGAGGGGAATTATGAGATGGCCCTCCCAGAGCTGGAGGAGGCAAGGGTGGTTCAGGGAAAAGAGGGGGTGGGGCCCCCATGGCAAAGTTTGATGAGTCTGGGGCTGGTTGAGGCCCTGCACCAGGATGCAGTAATTGGGTGTATGGCCTCCTTAAGTGAGTGCTTCCCTTTTTTGCAGTTGGGTTAGTACTGATATTCTCAGGCTGGGCCCAGGAGCATCACCTGCTCCTGCTTCTGGATGGGGCTGCCACGGCGCTCTTGTCCTTGCAAGAGGGGTTGCAGATGGAGATAAGGAGTCCCAAGGTGGAGCAGGGTCTGGACCTGCTGGGGAGGCTGGTGATAGCTCACCACCAGAGGAATGTCCTGGCCCCAGGATTGTGGTTTAAATAGATCCTGGACAAGGGTGAACAGCTCCCATCTTGAGATCAGTTGGCTGAGGAGGTATGGTGGAAGCATGGTCTGGAGGGGGTGGGGGAGGGCTTCTGGGGCTGGCCAAAGGGGCTGGCCAAAGGGGGGAAAAGGTAAGGGTAGTTCAGGGCCCAAGCTCTAGGGGCCCCTGTTTTGTTGCCATTGTCTGTAAGTTAGTGGGTGTATAAAATGTATATAATGGGTCTCTTGGAGTTGAAAAACAATATAAGTAAGGTGGCAGAAAAACTAGAAAAAAGCACCTTGCCCAGACTCTGGGGTGCTACTGTGGAAGAGGACTAAAAGGGAGTAAGGTTTTAGAGAGGGGGAATAGAAGGTATACATGGGAGTTGAATCCCTACTAAACCCAGAGGCAGGGGTTATGCCCGCTACTGCCGTCTATGAGTTCTGTGCCTAGGAGAGTCATTTCCTGGGTGCCATTGCTGAAAGTCTTAGAGTTTGTCAAGGGCACCTTCAAGATTTCAGTGCAGTTCCCAAGTGTCATCCTCTGGGCTGTATCCCTACTATTGTACAAGGAAGTGGGAGGAAGATGCCCTGTTTGGTTAGCCTACACACAATGATGAGGATGGCATCAAACCCTTCTGACTCCAGGAGTTTGACAATATGATCCAGGGATATGGAGGACCAGGGGCATCATCTGACTGGCAGGGGTTTCAGAAGCCCATAGGGTTGGTGTTGGGGGACCTTGGCCCAGAGGCAGGGTTCACATGATCAAATGTAATGGATCACATCCTTCTTCAGCCCTGGCCAAAAGTAAGCCTGGGAGATAAGCTGGAGAGTCTTACATATTCCAGGGTATTCCTGGAGTTTGTGGTTGTGGTGTTGGCAGAGAATGTTGTAGTAGAGTCAGGCATGATCCGGGATGTAGATGTGGCTGTCCCAGGGGAGGAGTTTTTTGTCAGGAGACAAGGAGAAGGTGAGATCCCAGTTGGTTCTGTTGGGGGGGTTGTGAGGATCATGGTCAATGAAATACTTGTTTCAGGGGGTGCAGCATATCTGGCTCAGAATTCCTTCATCATTTAAAATCAGTACAGCATTCAGATATTTGGGAGGGATCACCATGCAATGATTGAATGCATTGCATTTTACCTCAAATGACTTCTTGGGGTAAATGTCTGGTTGTTGAGTGAGGGCATTGGGTTTAGCTCCGAGTCATCCCGGACAGTACTGGATCATGAAGTCGTATTCTGAGAGGATTTTGGACCATTGGGCCTGCTGTCAGCTGAGTTGCTTGGTTATAGTGAAGTACTGCAGGTTATTGTGATCTGAGTAGACTTGGATCTAGTGCCAGGCCCCCTCAAGGTAGGCTTGCCATTGTTTGAAGGCTTCAACAATGGCAAGGAGCTCCTTGTTATAGATATCATAGTTGAGCTCAGCATCAATCATAAAGCAGCCATAGCCTCTTCTCAGCCCACTGAATAAGAAAATTCATTCAGAGCTAAGAAGAGCCTCCTGCCTTGATAGCAAGAGCAATTAGAGACTTATATGTGGCAGTGCAATGAAATCCTAAGGAAACTCTATATTTCTAGATTGAAATTCTCCTAAAGGGCTTAGGCTCTCTTACAAAGTCTGGAGTAGCCAACTACTACTGCCACTCCTAAGATTGGAGTCAATCAGATCTTGATATTTCATAAGCTCTAAGAGCAAGGAAACCTCTCATCCCAGAAACTTTAGATCCTTAAGAGTAACCTGGCATTATGGGAGGAGCTGCACAATTTAGTTAAAGAAATCCACATTTCCTCATTTTTCAAAAGGTTTAAGAACTCAATGGACCTGGCCTGCTTATTTCACATGCAATATTAAAGGCCTCCAAAGGCACTAGGGCCTATGAATGATTTCCCTCCAGAACCTGCTCAATGCTACCAACAAAATCTGAGTGCAGCCTCAGCTCTTTTTCAAAGATATAAGACTGTTGGCACAGCTGCAGGCCAACTTTGTTCTCAGGACTAATGCCTTCCCTAGCAAATAGACCTTTATGTCCACTCCATTTGGGACCACACAACCTTCCTATCTTAACTGAGCAGCTAGATCTTCAAGGAATGGTGGACTCCCAGGCCAAGGTTCTCCTAGTGGAGAACTCTCAGATAGCAGACCTCCTAGCAGTGGAGACTATTTTTTCCTTTAGGAGGCCTCAGGAATATGTCACAACTCCATCATACTTTCCTGAGTAAAGCCACACCAACCCCCACTTTTTTCTTTTCCAATCTCTGACATCACTGATTCAATCACTGAAATCACTAAGCTTCCCTGGATAAGGACACAATGCATCCACAGTCTTGCACAAACTCCAGCACTCAAAACTGCTGTCAGATCACTCCTGATACCTTAAAGCACCACTTGCACAATTATCTCACCAGACCCATCTCCTGCATAATTGCCTGCCACCCAATCTTGCTGCTGGTTGATTACTTCCAGTGCACAATTACTCCTGACACCTGAGACATCCCATAAGTACTTAAAGAAGGCCCCAGTAGTTAGTATAAGTAGTCTTGATATTTACAACAGTTGCCCAGTTTTGTTTAGCTTCTCCTCACTTTCTTATCATCTCTCAGTTTCTAGTCTATTCATTTCCAAATCTATCTTCTTTTCCTTTATCTCAACTCTTTCTTATCTTGTTTTGTCTCTTTTTTATTTTCTCAACTCTTTTCAATTCATTTTGGTTTCCTCAAGTCTCTGTTCCATTCTGCTCAAACTCTACTTGACTCAACTTGACTCAAACTTCTGATTCACTCTGGCTCATATTCTCTTTTCTCCATCTCTGTAATTTCTTTTATTCTATTTATTTTTACTCTATCTATTTAATCTTATTTCCTCTAACTTTATCTCCTTTCTCCCTCTATCTGTCTTAGTCTCTATTCTCTTCCCCTTCATTCTCTTTTTCTCCATCTCAACTTTTTTTCTTTGTCTTAACACTGTGATACCGTTCTTACTTTTTTATACTACTTGTTTCTCTCTCTTTCTTCCAATCTTCTTCCTTCATCTCTGGTTTCTCTTTTACCTATTCTTTTCTAACTCCTTCTCCATTTTCTATACTTAAAACCCCAGTGCCTATCTTTGGCACCTACTTCCTTATTTTATATAAGTCTTCCTTCCTGGCAAGATCTAACTAGTAGGTTCCTGCTCAATAAAGAGAAGTGGCAAATCTTCCTGATACAATGTTTGAATACCTTACAGAGCAAGCCATATACATATATTTCTAACAGGGCTTACTTAGCCTTCACATTATTCTACCTCTAAGAGATCATGTTGGATTACTACACTGCATTCCTCTAGTATAACTCCAACACTCACTATTTTCAGATTGGAAAGCCTTATATTAAAATTTTTCCAGTAAGTTCAAAGTTTACAATACTATTGATGAAGCTAAAACAAACTTGGTATTGCTTCAAATGAGCTTCAAAAAATGATTTACTGCCCTTGTGGTCCAATTTGAGAAGGAGGCCTATAAAACAGACTGAAACTATAATGCTCTATGTTTCCAGCTCCACAAGGCTCTCTCCAAATAAATTTGCAAAGTTTTCTACATTGCCTCAAAGCAGACTATATACAACAGCCTCAAAAACCTTGTTATGCAGACTGACCAGCACCACTATAAAGACTAAGTGGAATAGTCCCTTAAATGACAATCTGGAGGAAGCTAGAACATGAATGGCAACCTTGAACTCAGTACTCCTATCTCCAGAAAACTCCAACCAATCACAGAAAACATCCTGATACTTATCCAAGCCTCACTGGATTACTCTCAACCTATATCTAGGCCACTAAATGCAGTAACTTGCCAGTGGCAGATTGGGACAACCTCAAGAACCTACTAGATGTCAACAACTGCTCTAATGACTCCAATGATGACAAATTTCTGCAAGTCAGATATAATTCTGTTTGCCTATGAGTTGAAGTTCTGGAAGGGACAAAAAAGCTCTGTAGGAAGAAAGGTGTGTATTTATTGTATAGCAAACTGAGTCACTTCATACAGGACTGCCCTAAACAGAGTGCTCTGAGATGTGCCAATTGAATGATTGATAGTGACAAGTTCAAGTTCCAATATGCAGAAAACAAGATGGCAATTTAGTGGACTTCAAAGATGTGTTAAATTGCAGCATTGACTCCAAAGTCTTCACATCAGACACTTATTTATATATATTAGTACTTGCTCTGGATACCTGCATAGTATATCTCTCCTCCCAAGCTTCCCAGCTCCTCTTTCTCCTCCAGTTCAGTTCTATTTCCATTTCATTGCTTACTCACAACCTCCATCTTGACTCTGTATTCTCTGTTTTAACTCTGTGTTTTCTGTCTCAAGTCTGTAATATCTGTCTCCAACTCCATTTACACTACTCTCCTTTTTAACTCCCCAACTCCATTCCAATTTCTCTCTACTCTCTGCTTCCTATCTATATTTCATTCAACTCTTTACAATCTCCTTAGCACTTAATCCCTAGTCTTCATGTAAGTCTCTCTTTTCAGCAAGAACTAACCAGTAGGTTCCTGCCTAATAGAGTGAGCTCCTAGGTCAGTGGAATTTGACAGTGCCTATTTTAGGGTTAAATTCTATTGAATATATCAACATAGCAGATTTTGATTTCTATAATATAATACTTAGGACTCTATTTTTATGGAAGAACAAGGCAGTGCTTGACTTTATAAATGATATAGTCATTATTAACAGAGTGGCAATGGAAGCTGAGAAAGTGGTTTTAGAGGAAATAAATAAACAGTTGTACTATTAGCAAGCAACAGAGAATTATTGCCAGCCAAACTAACCAAAAAGCTGCTGAAGTGCAACTGTAGAAGATAAGCTAGAAGAAGCTCAACCAATGACTAATTTGCTGATAGATGTACTGAAGGTATTGATAATAGAGGCTGAGTTTAGTAAGACTCAGAGACAAAAGAACTAGCTCACTAAGGCTGAAGAATATAGTAATAAGTGCCAGAATGCTGACCTATCAAGCCAGTTGCCAAGTTTGTTATAAGTGAAGGTCAATTGTGGGATTGCTCAACAGTGCCACCTAACTTTAAGTGGGCTTTTGACCTGTGTTAGAGATTATTGATTATAGGTGGGCCAACAAGAAGTAGTTTGAACTGGAGGTTAGAGCCTAGGAAATATGATACAGAAGCTTTTGGCTCACTGCAAAAAGCTGGCAGCTCTGAACTGGTACTTGGAACTGCAGGAAATGCAGTGCTCATTGTCAGGTTCCACTGATTTGGGGGCTTTCCGGGAAAGCAACGCCCTTACGATGCGGACTTGATCTACGGATACTTGGGTGTCTGGAACTCCGGGGTTAGGGCTCCGGGGTTCAAGACGCGAACAGGGGGTTGATTCCGGGGAAATGGAACTTGACCCGGGGGTTTTTGGGGTTTTGTAGAGGTTGGGAGTTGGCGGGGGTCGAGTCGGAACCGGAGGTTCTAAGACGAGACCCGGTTAGTAAATTTAGAGTGCGAAGTGCGTACCAAACTCAGAGCACGTGATTATTCCGGCGTGCCAGTCAAAGCGTGCCAGTCAATGCGTACCAGTCAAACAAAGGGCACGCAACAATTCAGGTAATTTCCAAGACTAACGAATACAGCAGTGAACTATGCTATAAGTACTATGGGGTCGGGTCTCGGGGTTCTGGGGTGTCTGGGATGGTTTCCGGAAGGCATTGAGTAGCGGGCCGGGACTGTATAGCCGGGACTGTATACTGGGATTGCGCGTGTGGGGTGTGCAATCAATTGGCGCGGGGGGATCGTGATGCATGATGGCCGGAAGTGGGTGCGTGATCCGGCGGTTGATAGCAGTCGATCCCGGGATCCATGAAGCAGGGTTCCCGGGGGATTGGCTGATGGCGGTTGTGATGCAAGATAATGGTGGCGTCGGTAGTTGTGGGGGTGGGGCATGTTGTGGAGAAGGTCCCGGGTGGGGTTCCGGGGCTGTCCCGGGAGACTCCGGAAGAGGGTCGTGACATCCGCACTGACTGGCACACTTTCGACTGGCACGCCGGAATAATCGCGTGCTTTGAGTTTGGTACGCACTTCGCGACTCTAAATTTACTAACCGGGTCTCGTCTTAGAACCTCCAGTTCCGACTCGACCCCCGCCAACTCCCAACAAAACCCCGGAAACCCCCGGGTCAAGTTCCATTTCCCCGGAACCAACCCCCTGTTCGCGTCTTGAACCCCGGAGCCTTAACCCCGGAAGTTCCAGACACCCGAGTATCCGTAGATCAAGTCCGCCTCGTAAGGGCGTTGCTTTCCCGGAAAGCCCCCGAATCAGCGGAACCTGACATAATATCAAGACTACCTCCTTACACCGTTCTTGATAGCTACGTATACTCACACCTACTACCCCACGGGCATCCAGTCCCGGATCATTACCCCGCGCAGACCCCCCACCCCGTCTATCCACCCCTCCCATACAAACTACAATATCTCCACTGCTACTGGGCCCCTGACCCATCCCTCTACAATCTGGGGCCCTCGGTCAGCCGGACCCCCCTGCCCAACCCAGCCATGGCACAACCTGTGGAGGTCCCCTCATATCAGAGCTTCCCCGGGGGTCTGCCGGAGACTCCACTAGTTCCCAGCAGACCTCACCCAGTACCCCCCAGCAAGGGTCCCTTTGCACCCACCCCTTATTACAGCTACCAGCGCCCCACCCCCCAACCCCGGGGACCTCCCAACCATGACTACCCCCCTCCTAAACCACCAGTTACGTGCGCCTCGGAGGGTCTCGGCGCTGAGGGGGGAGTGATGTCACGACCCTCTTCCGGAGTCTCCCGGGACAGCCCCGGAACCCCACCCGGGACCTTCTCCACAACATGCCCCACCCCCACAACTACCGACGCCACCATTATCTTGCA